>CM060953.1:60204088-60356588 GCA_030765055.1 Mantis religiosa | reverse complement strand
TCCGGCTCTGACGTTTAGTGGCGGCAGGAGCTAGAGGGGCAAGATTAATAGTACCAACATATAATAATGAGTAATTGAAAACATATGGTCAGAATTATCTTTATAATGAGAGTATAGGGCTATATTAGCTTCAAAACATTGAAATGCAACTTGCAATTTCATTATCATGCAAGATATTCTTTACAACATCACTCAATTCGAATATTTCGTCCACACGTTTCACGTACACCAACTGCTTCTGTTGGTGGTACTGGGAGTTTGTACATCCGGTGTCGTGGTCAGGAGGTTAAAACTGTCTGCTAGCGCCAATCAGCGTTGTCGCTGCTTGGCGTGACTTGTAAATCCAGTACCGTGTTGCCGCTGCAATTTTGTGTGGACCACGTGGTTTTTAGTTGTTTTTGGATCCCGCGCTGGTGGTTTGTTTAATTTTTTGTGTGTGCGTGAATTCCGATTTGTAGCGTCTGTAAGTCTTATTATTATCGCTATTATAGTAATATGGCTACTGGTTCGTCAGAATTCAAGAAAAAAATCGGCTCTTATAAGAGCCAAAGCCGTGAATTTATATTCAGGCTACGTGAGTATTTCGAGGAGCGGGACAATGGTGGGCCTCTACTAATTGCTACCAAGGTGCTGCACAGAGTTTGTGACGCCTTGAAGGTGGGAAAAACCACCGAGAAGAATATGACCAAGGAAAAGTGCCATCTGATTTAAGTTCGCCGTCTGCAGTTCTGCGTACACCGGGAAAGCAAAGGCAACGAGGCAGCCTTAGAGCTTCACTTGATGCTTTTCAAAAGGATGTTATAAGGCGACATGTATATCAATATTATATGAGAAAGGAATTTCCCACTCGTGCGAAGTAGCTTTTTGTTATTTCTTTTCCAGTAAATGGTATATTGTTTCCATATACAATTATTCTGGGATCATGTGTATAAATATTGTCCACGTACATTTATGAAGTTACGATCTGCAAATGCGTGAAATATTTAAAATGCAGATGTTCCTCTGCTTGAAATTCCCGCTAAAGAACTGTTAACAACGCGCTTCCCCCTCTCGAGAACTGTCAGAGCCGGAGATAGAGCGGCCGGACAGTAATTGTGTGCGCTACGTAATTCTATGTAATCGGCAAGTGTACCAACTGCAATCGGTGGAAACAAAGAACATTTTGAGTTTGTGCAACTGGACTTTTAATTTCACGAACCCACAAAGCCACAATATGTTTAGAAATTCCTTGAATTAAAAAAGACAACTTTTAAGAAAAGAAATGGTATTTGTGTGCGTATGTGTGTGAGTGTGTGTGTGTGTGTGTGTGTGTGTGTGTGTGTGTGTGTGTGTGTGTGTGTGTGTGTGTGTGTGTGTGTGTGTGTGTGTGTGTGAGAGAAAGTATGTTGTATTTATACCAAGTTTATTACTCATAACTTCAGATCCATCCTTACAAAAAACCGTAATTTTATAAACATCCAATAAACGAGCACTCTAGGATGGCGGATTCATTTGAAAATCTTCATATCCTAACTTTGAAAGGTGTTATAGTTCAACATTAGGTATGGCAGTAGCTGCATTCTTTGTTTGTGTTATAAACATGCCTCCTGGAGTATTTTTTATTATTTTGTGTTGAAACATTGGTATTTTAGTGGAGTGTTAAACTTAATCAACCTACTAGGAACGAGGAAGAGGAAGTAAAAGTTCAGATTTTAAAGAAATAATCTATTATTATAATTATACTGTAAATGGTATAACCCAAAATCAAAAATGAAATAGCACAGTTTATATTTTAGACATACTTCAAGAAGTGACCCGGAACATTTGAAGTAAAATCCTCCCTCTCCAAAATATTTTGTATATGGAAAACCTGTCACTTTTTGTTTTCCAAAAATTACAGTAAACATTTTGATTAAAATTCCATATTTTAATACACTGTGAATTTGTGGGTTCGTAGAATTGACAGTCCAAGTTGCAGAAATACAAATACTTCTTTATTTCTACCGAATTACCGTTGGCACACTTACAAATCGCGTACCACAGACAATTATGTAACATTCACAATTACATAACACTCACAATTACGTAACTCTCACAATTACAATCCACTCTGCACTCGCTACTCAGCGCCTTGCAGTACAACTCTCTCCCGATCCGACTAAGGACTCAGAACTGAGAACTGAGAACTGCCTGAGTCATCCAATGCGTCTCTTATATAGGCAGATCGCTGCATCTCGAAGCTCGGCTTCAATCCCGATTGTTCCAGACGTTAGGGGGGAAAGAGACGGTATAGTGGCTCGTGATACTTTTCTAACCATCCCCTCAGTGAGCGCCACACAGATAAATGGGTAGGCGTGGACTGAAGGCCTGAACGGTTCCCGTCTCGCCCCTACCTGCCATCTGGTTGTGCCTTCCGATAATTGGGTGACAATACCTTCATAACAAACTAAATTTTGATCTTATGCGTTCTGGGAATAGTCTCTGAAATTCTCTTCATTTTAATTGATAAACCATTTCTATTGATAAACCTTTCTATTAAAAACCATAAGAAATATACAAAATATTAACTCAAAAGTGTGTATCTGTTTTAAATATATAATTTATATCACATCCAGTTTTGTTGCACTAGTCATTTCCAAAATAATCTTCTTCAGGGAAGCCGCTATTCGCTTACTTCTCGTGGTCATACACAGAGCATTGAATTTCAAAGCCATCACATACCTACACATTCTTTAAAAACCTTACTGTTATCTTTATCTAGTATATCGAAAACAAATGTGTAAATGTGAAGTGAAAGTTTATATGAGCTACCAAGAATGGGTGAAAATAGATTTTCTTTGGAATATTTTGTAGAGAAGTGAGTAATAAGTCAGTGGCTGCAACAGATCAAAGTTTTAGAAACTTTGGAGCAAACTTTCTGAAATACTTGTAATACAGAATATAATAGCATTTAGGAGTAAATGTTTAAGCTTTTAATAAAGCAAGAAGAAGAAGAAGAAGAAGAATTATCATTTCACGTATGCATATTAGGAATGTCAAAAGCAGAGACGCTCAAAGTCACATTCAGTGCTTCTCTACAGGTATTGGTACATGGAGACGTTGGATATTGTCATACATAACACTGACAATATGGCTTAAAGGAAGGCCCGCAACAACATTTACTAATTAGTAAACTAATATGTTGGTGCAATATGTGGGAACACGATGCTATGTTCAGATGAAGGTATTTCTGCTTTAGGGAAGGTATATTTTGCAAACAATAAGAAAAACATTACCGGTTGCATAAAAAAACTGCAGAATATACGCTTCACACTGAACTGATTTATCTAAAGCTTCTCCACAAAGTAATAATGTGAAAGAGACTAATTGCATGACCTAAAGTTATACTCATCACCACTGTCGGTTAGGAAAAATGGAATAAATTCGAGAAAACCCCACAACCCGTTACCAGAAATCTCTTCTATTATCCCTTCTACGAACGAATGAATATGTTACCTAGAAACACCTAGACATTGCTACCTAAACACTCTTATATTCATAAAATGTATATGTACTTCTCTGATATTATTTTATGTTAACGTGCGTAGAAAGATACCCATTCCCCTAGAGCGCAATAAAGCTTTATCCCCATAAAGTGTTCGTCTTAGGTAACCAATTTTCGATCTCACTCAGCCGGTATCACTTCTCAGAATTACTGCATGATTACCAAAACCGAACCAATGAACAATGTTATAATCGATGTGAGATGAAGTGTGGTTCAAAGATCGCCTTTGTTAAAGCACGTTGCCCCAATAGCAGATTAATATAACATAATTTGGGCGTTTAGAGGAAGGACCGAAGAATTAGTTTCATCTGTGGTTTAACCGAACAGCTATATTTATGTGAAACCTTACATCGGCGACATAGAAGGAATTCAAGCTACAGTCACCAACATCCTGCAGTGAAAAGGCCGGACTTTAAGACAACAGTAGCTTAATCAGAAGATCAAGTAGAAGAAACATAGAAAATGTTGTAAATTTTGTCTTTATTCCCATCTGTTAACAAGTGGCTCACGTAAACTGTCCCCTGCAGTTTAATGTTTCCCGCATACGTTAGTGCAAGAAGAGTTGCCTCGTCGCTGCTGTTCTAAGGGGAAGTACACGTAAAAGCGCAGCTTCACTGAGCGGTGCTGCTAACTGCGTGCGTTTCCTCTTCGTTTCACTTTGATATGGACGTGGCCCTCTGTTTGTAGTTCGAGTCAAGCCTTACTGTCAGACAGTTGGCAATTGCAAGGTACTGAGTACTAAGGCTGTATTCACAACGTTTCCCAACGAGACATCTACCTTCTGCAAGTGTTTTTAGACTTACATACAGAGATGTGCTTAAGAACCGAACGATTTTTTCAGGTATAGCCTGTCGTGAAAGGCCAATCCGCGGCGCAACTAATGTTTCTCTGAATGTTATTGAGTATTGGAGCAAATCCAATTCAAGGTTTCATTAAAATTATGCGAGAGTACAGTGTTATCTGCTATTTTATTTTAGTTTGCATTATTATAGTTATGTTCCTATAGTAATATTATTATGATCATTATTAATAGCATCATTAAAGTCATTAGTTTTCATCCATTAATACCCATTTCTCATTGTAATAAGGACAAATAAGGACGTTGCAGGAGACCAGGGGTATCGAGGTCTTCAGTACAAAGGATTATGATGGAAATAAAATGGTATCCCTTTAAGCTACACTTCAACAGTAGCTTTTGGAAACTATTTCCAAAATCGGGTATCGTTCTACAGACGTCAGGGAGATTTTATGGTGAGATGGGTGCTGTTTTGCCAATGACTCCACTTTAAATAGACGTGATCTAAATTGCTGGGCTCCTGAAAATCCATACTAGTTACGACCACATCACGTGTAAACGCACTGGGGTGTTGTTAACATATGGTGCGTCATTCTAGGATATCACATCATTGGACCAGTTTATTTGGCTCCCAGAGTAACTCCTCAACTGTAGTTGCAATACAGAATGAGCTGGATCTTGAGCATCTACCAGAAGACATTTCACTTCAGTTAGCTGTACAGTACTGGTTTCAACACGATGGTGCGCTACCCCATTATTGTAGAGGGGTTACAGAATATCACAACAATGTGTACCCCGAATGGTGGATAGTCGATAGTTGCATTCAATAGCCAGAGATATCACCTGATGGGACACATCAATGTCAGAGTCTACGGTATGGAATCAGAAAATTCAAATGTGTTATAAGAATCATAAGGTCATGCTTACGCTTCAGTATCCACAGAAATTCTAAGATATGTTCACGCTATCACTGAGAGACGCTTACATTAATACATTCAACAAGCTGGGCATGCATTTGAGCATTTATATTATTAATATTGCAGTAGTACAAATGTTGTGAGTATGTAACATAGGCTTGAACAAACATTAACTACATTCATTATATGTGTTATTCTTTATTCCAATCAAAGAGATAATAGCATGTATTTAATATTGTTATTTGTGAAGCACAGAATCCTGCATTATGTGTTGTTTATAAATTAGCTGTGAGATGTTGATATGTCTTAAAGCAGATAATCATTAATATGCTTAGGCCCTTGTGTGCATTATTTTGGTGAGGGACAAACCATCCTGCTACACAGAAACTTTTCCCGAGCTCAGTATTCGAACCTGGTACCTCACCGCAGTGAGAAAGTGCTTTAGGGACGTGCCATGGGACCAGTTACATAAGTGTCGGTTTTCAAGCTCTGGTCTTGGATTTAGCACGGTCTCCCTTCTGTTGGTATCACGTCCCCTTTACAGACATGCTTAGGCAAACCTTTAGGCCTCCGCGTTATCCGGGAGTAGCTAACTTCGACGAAGACGGCTTCCATGGGTATAATAGTTAATGTTTGTATTAAAATTCAATTAAGCATTGCTTTACTATAAGTACTCCACAGATTATAGTATTTAAAAAAGGAGAGAAACTAAGTAAATATGAAAAATTAATGAATGAAAACAAAAAAGAGTACATGGTAGTTAGAGATTGCATTTATTTAGGAATTAAAAGAGACAGCAGGGGAATTGGGAGAAACAAAAGAAATATTCCTTAGCAAAAGTAAAAGGAGCTTTATCAGCCATCAGAAGCTGCAAGTACAAAGTACCAGATATAAATATCAAATGGTTAGGAAAAGTTTATAGTATGATGGTAGAGACAAAAATGTTATATGGGACAGAAGTATGGGAACTAGAAGGAGGATGGGAAGCTACAGATGAGGTGAATGGGAGATGAAAAGAAATGCTTGGATCATCAAATGCAACTGTGAGGCAGGTAGGGATGTGTAGAGGTGGCAGTAAGGGGAAGATTATGGAAAGGGCATTGAAACTCTGGTATAGAATATTGAATCTGGAAGAAAGGAATTTGTTAAAACAATGTTTAATTTATCAAGATAAAATTTCAAAAACAAGAGATAGGTAAAATGTCTTATAAATACCCTAGAGAGTGGGTTAGGGAAAATGTGGAGAGAAAGAGAAAGTAATGTAAAAACATTCTGGAAATCTGCAAGAAAAAGATTCGAAGACATAGAAGTGCAGAAAAGGTTTAGTAAAATAGCTGAGAAGAAGTTCTTAGTTTTATATACACCAATGAAGGGGGTTTGGGGAAGGGAAAAGAACATAGAAGTGACGAATAAAAAGGAGAAAGAAGATATTGTATGTGTGAGAGCAGCAGAATGGCGACTAAAAGGTATAAGGAAGGGTATTCCACAAAATTACTGTCCCATATGTGAGGGAAATGAGAACTTAGAACATATATGTTTTGAGTGTAAAGGGACAGAAATTTGGAGGAAATAGTTTAATAATAAGAAATGGTTTAACTTAGACAGGAATATAGCTTTAGCTGAAATATTTGTTAAATATAGTAAGAAGATCGGGTAATTTTTGGACAAAGACAAAAAACTATTTATGGACAGTGAACAGAGCTAATAACGAACCTGCATTGTTATAATGAATTGTTTAGAAATAAGGATCTACTGTAAAAATGAGTATGATTGGTGCAGAGTCACGGCTGAACAACGGTCACACTCAGCTTTATAAGGCTTAGCAAAAATAAATAAATAAATGAATAAATGAACGAATGAATAAATAAATAAATAAATAAATAAATAAATAAATAAATAAATAAATAAATAAATAAATAAATAAATAAATAAATAAATAAATAAATAAATAAATAAATAAATAAATACATAAATAAATAACTAAATAAATAAATAAATCAATAAATAAATAAATACAATAAGTACTCCGCTAGTGATGACATGGTACTCCGACCATACTTGGGGAAGTCACTGCTAATCCACTGGCTAAAATTATGCTCTGTACAGACCAGATCACGATGGTAGAGGGTGTGGTTACATATTTTGTCAGTACCAATATAAACAGTTGTGCTTCATTTTTGGTCATCATTAATTATTCTACGCCTTGAGGAGTAACAGTTTCACCAACATGAGCGAGAGCTCCATGACTGCATTGTAGACTCAAATCTTTCTTACATTATTGAGGTTTTCGAAATTTCATTTTTACCTTTTTGTTTTACATTAAGCTATTATTTCCTTATTTTAAAGTTGCACTTCACTTTAAAATGTTTATGTGTACACTGATATGGTTTTCTCTACTCACTCTTGCATAAAATAGCTTATTAAATAAGCCTACTGAAATATTAAAATTCAGTAGGCTTAAGTGATAGGCAAAGCCTTTGAAAGATAGTTGCATATCCAAGACAAAACAAAAGAATAAGGACTTTCCGTTTGAGAAAAGTATAAATAATTTAAACTCAAATAAGGCATATCTGGGAAGTGGTTCACTTAAGAAAAGAATTGCATTTGATATAAATTTTCTGTTTTAACGAGATCCATGAGATCCTTGAGATGTTTTGTCTACTTCTTATAGTTTACCAGATATGCAAAGTCATCCAGAATGAATAGTAATTCTGACGGGATTTTCAGAATATTCAAGATATAAATTTCATATGGCGTGAAAACATGTAAATATAAGTTATATTAATAAAAAAGAGTCAATTGACACAATATTCAAAAAATTTAAAATGTATAGAATTTTCTGGAGTGAGGGATTTTCTTGAAAATCTATCTGTTGCAGCCTTAGACGATGCTAAACTTAGTGTTCGCTATTTGATGAACTTTTATGATTTGAATTATGCAGCACAAACATACCCGACCGTTTTTACTAAATACGTTCTTTTTAATTATTTACAGAGCATCAAAACACTTACGGTATTGAATGAGAGTATTAAAATAATTTTCTTGCCGTAAGCAGCCTGTAGAGAAAATAAAAATTTTAGGCAAAATCACTCCTCCACTGAGGAAAGAAGGGTCTTTTGGTAGAATCAGCTGAGCAGCATTGACCCGGGTAGGCTGTTTTCATAAAATCCAACTTTTAATAACTTCAGCGTAATGTGAACAGAAGCTTTAGAAATTCTTTTCCTACTTTTTAACGTCCAGAACGAAATTTATTTTTCAAAATTTAATGTCCTCTAGCGTTTCTTTAATTAAAACATGAATACGTCCCCTTCTGTTTTTCTCTGGCACGCTTTGAGTCTTTGTAGGTGTAAGCAGTAGAGCAACGAGCATATCCAAGTGTATATACTGCCATGTTTATATTTTTGGGAAACTTATATTCAGCAGAAAAATTAAAAATAGCCTTAGCGAGTCGATGAAATCGTAAAAATTCCATGTGACTTTGAGGACCCAGCAAGGAACATTGAATTTCAATTTCTCTGCAGAAAAAAGCTATAATTTATATAATAGTTTATTACTCATCACCGTAATTTATATAACACTGTGTCCTAGAACTTGTTTCCTTTGTAATGATGTTGAAAAGATATTTTTAAACCTTGCATGGCGTTTTAAATAATTGCTTTATATTTCCTGCAGCAGTAGGGTACACATAAATTATAACGACGTATAAAAGAGTACAGCAACAAATATATAAGTAATAAATGTTTATATGTACTATAGAGGATATATTACTAAAAATAATTATAATATAAGCTGAGAATATGGATGTAAACAGAGTGTATAAAGTTAAATGTTTTCTGAACCTAGAAATTAATGTTTGAATTATTACTTCTATGTATATTTATCATGTTGAATTTACTATTATTCACATTATTTTATTGTATCTGACTTATTCAGATAGAATCTGATATATTTGAACTGTTAAAGGCCATAAAAGAATTTATCCCCTTGTAATGAAACCCTGCATGCATTGGTTTTAGGGAATTAAATTAAGAAATAACAGTAGAATGCAGTTCTTTAATGTGTATTTATGCTTTATGCTGAACCATGGAAAACTGTATTAGTTTTACTACTGGTAGCAGTGCTTTAATGGCCTCATTAAAGTACACTTGTTCATTAAACATTGCTATTCGACCAATCGGACATGGCCATGTTACATTTCAAAAGCGCAAGTATCGATTATTCTCATTTTGATCGACGATGCTCTCGCCAATTTAGAAAAAAGGTCAAAATATCTGACACTAGTAACAGTGGGATTGAACTTCCACTCCCAGAAATTTCCACAAAAGCACCCAATGTTACCAATAACTTGTTACCACTAGTGAAGAAATCTGTACGATAAATTCTACTCACAATTCATGGCTTGGAGAGTATCAAAAGGAATGAATTCGTTTTCAGAAACTGTATTTCTAGTGTATTTCGAAGAATTGTCTCAAAATATGAAATCATTGAGTTTATAGACTCACTATTCTATTTTGAAATCAACACTCAACATTAGGTACCAAATTGACTTATCTAAATACTCAAAACTGAACAGCTTACTAAAACAAAAATCAGAACGTTATAAAGGGAAAAAGCCAAAACATTTACACCTCATGAGTTGAAATTAAATAACGGATGATAAAAGTAAATTTCTTTTTTTTTATTTTATATTACGAATGTTTTGTTTTAATGTTTTAGGTTAAACTGTGTCACATTTTAACAGCTATTTATAGGGAAGTAATCAATATTTCTGTGCATGCGTACTACGTATTACGTCTAAGACAAAAGAATAACGATTGTAACATATCACTCAAACCAGAAATGAATACTTTGGAATAAAACCTTTAGTTTATATACATGATCGATCAAAAACAGTAGTATTAAGCTTGACTATAAATCATAATTAAAACGCTCGTATCATAATTATTAAACACGCTTCGCTCGCTCGGTTAATAATAATACTCCTGTTTTAATTACTACCATTATAGTCTCGTTGCATAATATAGTATTATGGCACATTTAATTACAACTTATAAGAAAGCATTACTTAATAACAATAATGATCCACAGTTAATGCCAGAGGTTCTACTCCTATTAGTCCTGGACCCTAAGACCAAGGACCCGGGCCTCCTTCGACCAGGGAGTTACCGAGCTGTCCCAAAAGGGCATCCGGCGCCTCCGTGGGGTTTTCCATAGGGCAAGACCTAGAGATTAACAAGGTCCCCCCCTCTGGTCCTGTGGACTCAAGACGGGATGGAAGTGGATACGCCACTTACGCGCGCCAAAAACAAAATGGGAAGGCTACCGATATGACCTCGGTGGGGCCGCCTGGTGATCTAGCACACCTACTAGCTATGCTGGCTAGTACGCGGGAATATTAATGGCTTCTCTCAACCCCGTCCGGAGACGTACCCGATCTCCCACGGATATCGGGAACCACTGCCCCCTTGAGTCCAACCCATTCCGAACAACTGCCTATCAGGCCCAAGGTTCCTCTAGTAACGTCAGAGGTACTACGAGTGCTAGGGGTCCACAGCGCCGGCACCACGGCAGTTGACGGGGGCGGATCCCCTCCCTTACGTAGAATAATGATCCACACTTAGTTTACTGCTTAGTCTTGGTTATTCATTTTATTGATATATATATATACTACATTATGCCCACTCAAAAATTTACACAAACATACTATGCCGTTTACTTTCTTCAGATTTATGTCTGAACACACAGTTTCTCAGCAGGTAATGAGTTTTGTGTCTTTAAAAACCATTTTAAAGCACGCAAAAATTCAAAACTCTCACTGACAGTGACCCCAAAGAAATACAATGCTGGCGTCATCTTTAACCAGGTTTATTATCCTCAGTTTTCAACGTAACTGAAGCTTTCACCAAAATAAGTCATACGAAATAGTAAATAAAGTAATCCATTGTTCATAAAAATAAGTTGAGATGCCCTTTCTAAGTTTATCTCATTTTATAATTCACAAATGAAATTACCTCGGGAGGTAAATAAACGTGATGAAATGAAATTGTTATCGTGCTTCAATTATTGAGTATTTACGGTTAACACTAGAGTCCAAGACTCTGGGCATGATAAAGGTAAGAACTCAAAGAAACTAAACTCACTAAGCCGACATTAATAATATTAATTTGATAAGTATCAAATGAGTGATATGCAAATGTCAACGCTCAAAGGGAAGTTACAGATCACGCATTATAGAAGTGGGCATATTCGAAGTCTAAGTTTTGACGAAATAAATATTCTTGGATTCAAAAGACAGTTGAGAACTACAACTAGCGGGTGACAACTCTTGGCGGTACTGGCTTCGCGGCGTGCGTCTGGCCGGCGAAGCCGGTTGCTGTAAATATGGTATGGTCTGTTACATGTTTATAATATATTTAACATAAAGACTTTCAATTATTTATGTTTCAAGGAAGATAATGTTGTAACTGTGAATCAGTGGATCAGTTTTTGTTATTCTGAGACATTTAAATGATCCGATTACAGTAGCTCAGACCAAAGTTTCATAATAATGCACCCCTACATCAACTTCATTCTTGTAATACGAGCAATTTCAGGAGAAATTAGTCCCTAAAGTAAACTCAAATGATGGCGATGAGTTTCACAGGCAATCCACAAAATTCGATTTCCAGAGGAAGCAAGCAATACTTCACAGAGGGCAAAATGTTAGAGAAACGACTGAAACAGAGGTGTTACTGCTGTAAATTTATACATTCATACCGACTTGAGTCAAAATATCGACTGTGAATGTTGCATCATGCTCTATAGTGCTTGGGATAGACGAAGGCGCAACGCGGAGATAAAAAGCTTGCCGAAACAGATAAAGTTAGATGACTGGAAGGTTCGTGTTTCATCTGGTGCCGTCTTGTTTGTTATAGATCATTCAGAAATATGAGTAGAGTTATATAAAGAAACTGGGACTCGCCAGGAGAGAGTGATAATCTGAACTTGATTAGTATGGTACAGCTGTGGTTTGAAAGTAAACTCTTTTGTTTGTGGTCAACGACCTTAAGGGTCATATTTGTGTATGTTACGTAACTCTGCTACTGTAAGGGTTGACCAAAGTGTATTTGTACGGAAATAAAGAGAATTTAGGAATTTCTGCAAATTGGACGTTTAATTTCACGAACCCACAAAGTCACGATATTTTCGCGATTCTACCAATGGATAAAACTGATGAATCTTTAAAAATTCTCAACAATCAAGACGAGTCTATAAAATTCACCATGGAAATAGAAGAAAATGGATTCTTACTTTTTTTATTTGAAGATTTTCAAATATCATAATAAATTGAAGTTTGGTATCTATAGAAAAAATACACATGTAGATAACTATATAGAAGCAAACAACTACAATCCAACATCACATCAATTAGCAGTGTTTCATTGCTTAATTCATAGATTTATAAATCTTCCAATGCTTGAGTCTGAATATCAACTAGAATACCAACACATTTTACATGTTGCTAAAATCAATGGTTTCAAGAAATCAACCACTCTTAAAATTATTAATGAACATATATACAAAAATCACATAAAATCAATTACTAGTTTAAAGAAACCAGAAACTACAGTTATATATAAGAAGTTTACTTATCATCCTTGGGCCTTCAACAAATTTAAAAGAATCTTTCAAAATTATAATATAAAATTGGCTCCAAAAATAACTTCTGTCTCAAGAATTTACTTAAGAAATCTTTAAGCAATACCATCGATAAATTAAAATTATCTGGAGTATAAAAAATACCGCATAACAACTGTGAATAATACTATATTGGAAGAACTAAAAGAAGTCTTAAAACTCGTCAAATGGAACACTTGAGAAACATAAAACTTAAACAAATAGATAAATCAGTAGTTGCTAATTATTTCTGGAAATGCAACCATGAAACTGGTAAAAGTATACAACTATTAAAATATGTACAAGTTGTTAATGAACTGGATATATGGGAAAAATATATATATATATTCTAAATAGTGAAAAAATTTGATATACCAGCATTTAACAATGTTCTACAATTTATTAAACAAGTCAATCAAGCCAACACCGATGTAGCTCAACCCACTATTATGAATAATATAGACCAAGTTAAATTTAACCAAGATTTCAACCAATCTAGGTTACTCATGAAGCAGATGGAAGAGAAAGTACATCTACTTCAACAGACAACTGGTAATTAGGATATTGTTCCAGAAACTGAGATAGAAGAGGAAGTATATTTGCCACAACAAACATCCAACAGTTTAACTCCTTCACATCCAGAGACGAAGAAACTCCAACCTGTTAATACCACAGGTGACAACCAATCATCTGTGTCCAGTCCCAATGTTCCCGTTCCAAAGTTGGCATTAAAAATCAGAAGATCTTCAATGGGAGGAGCCTTAACTTTCTTGGACAGTCAGACGAACGTCCTCAGGCAGTAGCTGGAGCAGAATCCACTGAAGATGGTCTGAAGCAAAGACCGAAAAGTGCTTTTGGAGGAAATGCTGAACATCGACCAGTCTGAGTAAATAATTTTACAAATTAAGCATTCCAGCTACTAACATTTATATAAAATTATTTGTGTTTTCAAATGTAACTAATTTTTTTTCAGTAATACTCCTAATTCAAAATCCAGAAACCATACCTAACATTCATATTCAACGTGAACTGGGCGGTCATTTTAAATTACAAATATTGTATGACATGATCTGTCTATATGCTTAATCCACTGGTCCACAACCCACCTAGCTTTGGTGACACTTGGGCAGATGATGGCGCGCTTGAGTCCAACTTTGGGTGTGGAAAATAATAGAAACGTAAGAAACATGAAAAAGTAACAAAAAGTCATAGAACTCAAACCACCTAGTATTTCCGTAGATTTTGACTTAATATTAAATGAATTATATGGAGAACGCAGAAAAATATTTATAAAAAATATGGTTAAAATGGTTAAAAGAAATATGAAGAAAACTATAGAAAATACGGAAAAAGCGATAAGAGATGTGAAAGCAAATAGTGAATAAAACAGTCTTCCCATTATACTGTGGAAACGTAGAGTCAGACTGAAAAATTCAATGCCATAGCCGGGATTTGAACCACGGATCTTCTGGTCGGCACGTTGGCCATAGTAGCACAATGGTAGTGCGGCTGGACGGAAACCAGAAGATCCGTGGTTCAAATCCCGGCTATGGCATTGAATTTTTCAGTCTGACTCTACGTTTCCACAATTTAGCCTACACACGGCCGTGTGAAAGAATAATTAATTCCCATTATACTGTCACCCAAACGTCGGAACTCCCTATAGACCCGGCCGGCAGTAGGGCCAGACGGAAGCATTCAGGCCACGCCTTCCCATTCGTCTTGTGGCGTTCACTGAAGGGGATGGTGAGGAAAGTGGCACTGGTCGCTGGCCGCATCCTTCCCCTCCATTTGACGTCAGGAACAGTCGGGATATTTCATCTAACCCGGAACCTTCTAGATAGGTCAGTTGGTCTTATATAAGCGACGTGCCGGGCCGGAGAAGAGCTCAGTTCAGTTCTTGGCGAGCAGCCGTGAGGAACGCCCAGTGAGAGAACGGACTGAGAGACTGTGTACGTACATCGGAGGAGTGTTCATAACTGCGAGTGCAGAGTGGAACTGTGACGGACGAACTGGTGAATTGTAATTGTGTGCGCTACGTAATTCTGTGTAATCGGCAAGTGTTCCAACTGTAATTAAGTGGAAATAAAGAACATTTTAGTCTGTGCAATTGGACTTTTAATTTCACGAACCCACATACAACACAATGTTAAACAAAAGGAGAAGAAACAAAACTAAGCAACCTTTATATAAAATTTAAAGAAGATAAAAAACTCATTCATTCATTAAAATTTCGGTATCGAAATAAAACACTTTCTCTACTTGCTGTTAGTCTAAAAGGTAATAAACTACACTTCACCCCAACTTAACTTGGATCTTGCAGATTATCAGAAATCTCACACAATGCATCCATCTACAGATGAGCATTTCAGGAAATCTGAAACCTGCATCCTAATGACAAATGCATATATACTGAAGGTTCTAAAGCGGAAAACGGTAGCGGATGCGCTGTAATTGACCCAGATATAAAGCTTCAACTGAAACTTCCAAACCAATATTCCATTTTCTCCTGTGAACTCTATGCCATCAAAGAAACTCTAATTTACATTTTCAATTCTAGTGAGGATAACTTTATTATAGTTGCCGATTCAATAAGCTGCCTTCAAAGTATTAGAGATCGTTCAACAGATCTGCAGTTACTTCAGGATATCCATCGGCCCTCAATAAAAACAAGCACATCATATTTATGTGGGTTCCTTCACACTGTGTATCAAAGGCAAAGAAGATGTAGACAAAGCCACCAAAGAAGCTAGTCAGCTTACAGAAATGGAAGTACAATACATGATACCATTCCAAGATGCAATAAACCACCTGAGCAGGCACTTCAGAATGCAATGGGTACAAACCTGGAACCAGGCACCACCAGAAAAATTGTACATGGTACGAAATGGTGACACTAGTTTTTCATCCGTCTACTCTCTCAAAAGGAAAGAACAAATGATCATCTCACGTCTTCGAATTGGACACAGTGGATTAACCCACTCACATATCCTCGCCAAAACCAATCCACCTTACTGTGAAGTCTGCAAGATGTAGCTCACCGTTAAACAGCCCGCCTCGGTAGCGTGGTGGTAGCATGTCTGCCTCACGTTCAAGATGTCCCGAGTTCGAATCTCGGTCAGGGTGAGTTACCTGATAAGGTTTGTCCGGGGTTTTCCCTTATCCTCAAAGGCGAATGTCAGGTAACTCTAAGCTCTACGGACCTCGGTCTCATTTGAGCATCATTTCACCCATTTCATTCATCGTCCGATATGACTTAACGTCGGAGGACGTAAATTAAAAAAGAAACAAAATACACCGTTAAACACCCCTTCATAGAAATGCAAACAATATCCTAAACAACGACGGATTCACGAGATCGCTGGAAACTTGTCTACTATGCTCAAAAAGCATCGAATTTCAAGCAAGTGCTGCTCTTCCTCAAAAATACAAAAATGTATATGAAAATCTAATGTTCATATTATTAACATGTAAATATATGAAAATTTACAAGTGTAATTTTTATATTATCGTATGTATATATAGTTTCATTGACACTGTTTTGTAGTGTAATTGTAACATAATATTGTATCTCTGTGTGTGTAACTTCAGTGTTCTGTGTACTATTACTGCACTTGATATATTGTATGCATTATACATATACTGTAGTTTTATCACGTAGTCGCGATATAACCTTGCGGTTAAAGCGACTTTAAATAAATTAAATTTATTAAATTAAAAAAAAACTACAATATATAAAGAAAGTGGTGTGCATGCCATTTTTTTTTTTCTTTTCGGTTTTTTTTTCCCCATTATTGGAATTCCACAGACATGAAAAGAATACAGGATGAAATAAAGTACACCTACACACCAATTCTTTTATTAACTGTTGCTCAAAACCACGAAATAAATTCATAAAAAGAACTTAATAAAATGTATAATATGTGATAATATTATTTCAGAGAACCTCGTTTCTTTGATTTATACCCCGAAGTGCTCCCTTAATTTCCTTACCAAGCGAGTGGTTTTTACGTTATTGTGTTTTAGATAAACTCATAATGTACATTAGCTTAGCAAAATGTTAAACCAGTCCATCTTTAGTGTAGTGAGATAGGTAGATTAGATTATACTAGATTAAGCTAGACTGCATTAAATTACATTAGCTTTGGGACGATGTTTGAGGTCTCGCCCATATGGGCCTTGTGGTTATTTATGCATCCCATTAACTCCAAAATTACTGCGTCACCTCTATTACGTTAGTAGGTAAACTTCCAAGCCTATTATTAACAAGACACTTAATACTATACTAAAAATTTTAATGCCTGCTGTTGACAGTCCGCATGGAACTGTCTATCTCTGCTATCAGTCACCCTTTTTTCTACCTACATAATATATATAATATATATGATATATAATATATATATGTATATATAGTTTTTCGAACATTTACATTTTCTTATATTTCAAATACAGGAACATTTTTGTATGCACTTACCCTTAAACTTCAACTCCCACAGTTCTTCGCCTAATTCCTTGATTACGTTTTCGTGACTCTAGCACTTTAAACACACACAGTGACTGCAGGAGCCTAAGATTAAATCAGATTTTCTTCAAGGAGAATTTAACAGGAGGGGCACAATCCCTACTTGCCCACACCAAAACCTGAGATCTATTGTAGGTTTTTCTCCCTGTTTCCCCTAGTCATTCTCTCCCCAAAATCTAATAAGTTTGAGGAGTCCATGGATTAGGTTCTTGTTCGATACAATCTCCTTTGGATCCGAAGTTACAAATTGATTGTATCTATTAAGTTCCAGCGCTTCACACTGGGATATTAAATGAGAGACCGTTTCTTTCTCTATTCCACACATCCTGCATATTGGGTTCTAAGAGAGTTCCATTTTTCAGGTATTTTTGGAACATGTCTGGTTATCAGGTCCAGCATGAGTCTCATTTGTATTCCTTCATAGTTGGTTATAACCAGACATCGGATCGCGTACACCTTAGCAATCAATTTACGCACACAGGTATTATACAGGCCAAGCGAGACATCAACAAACGTTCTTGTCAACATATATAGTGATATGTTATGTGTATACAATCCGGTATGGATACAAAGTGTAACCCACGTTACAGTATGCGAACTTCTTCATTGCTTTCGATGCAGGTTGTAATGAACAGCCATGTACATTCGTAAATTGTCGAATGTGAATTTTCTGCGCCTCTCGTCAAAGCAATATAAAAATATTGGGAGAATGTTCGTTCAACGTTACATGACGTTAATGATACATATGAGTAGCATAAGTCATTTTCATGTTTGTCCGAGACTTTGTTTATTTCTTATATTACGTAGCACTGAAAATCCAGTATTTTTGTGTAGAATACTGAATAATTTATGTTTTGCCTTTAGACAGCTTGAAATTACATTCAACTTGTTTAATGGCTTACACTCCCTGGAAGACAGATCTACTTGCTTGGCGAGTAGCTGTAATAAAACTGAAGCTAAGCGTTGCGAACCGGACTATCCTTTCGTGTTGTCTTCAGGACTGACGTCAGCAGTTATATACTGCAAGACTCGTAAATTTCATATACCTTTAAAGGTGTATGGGATCCGATGCCTGGTTGAAACAAATATTATTCTAACAACAATATGAACTGTTAAAGGATGTACAGAAAAATCACATATGGCTTACAGCACAGCTTATTCCATCGAGCATTTGGAAATCGTGTTATTGCAGATAGACTGCGCTATAAATGCCTCACTGAGCATACCATTGATACATATACATATTTTCAAACCAAAACGATTGTCTTGCTTCACAATGAACAAAAATCTTCACTTTTTTCAGCGATAAGTATACATATGCGATTATGTTTTGTGGATTTAGCCGAAGTACTCTATCGAGTGATACTAAATGAAGCTTTAATATTTAATAATCAAAAGAAGGTTCTACAACTTGCACAGACTTAATAGGAGATACAAATATGTACACTCAATAAGCATAAATGTAAAATTAGAAGAATGCACACAGGCAATAAGAGAGGTTTTATTCATTTTATGGATGAGATACTGTGGTATGAAAAGTCTTAAAGGATATGTAACGGCATTTAATGAATCTGGTTTGCGTTGTCTGCCTAAATATTTCCTTCTTTAATTTACAGATTTTATTTTATTTTCATTTCTTATTCTTCATACTTAATTCCATATATTATTATTTTGCCTAATATTACTTTTAACGTATTCATATATTTTGTTCTGAGTAACTATTTAGTTTGGCTGTTTTCAACTCTCGTTATATCTTATTATAGTTAAAAATATTTTTATTTTGCTATATATTTAAATATTATTCTTACAATAGTGTCTTTTAAGTTATCTAATAGTACTGCTTCTCTAGGAACTTGGTGTCTAATTTCTTTAATTATATTTCGACAACTGATACAGTTAATCCCAAATATTTAAATACATTATTTGTTCAATTACTTTGCTTAATATTTCTAATTTGCACCTTAAGATTCTTTGAACAAACACATATATTTTGATTTCGTTTCCCTAAAAATTTGTTTTTAATGATGCTCTACATCACAATCACACACTGTGTAAAGAGAAATGGACCAAATTAAACAACATAAGAAAAAGAAGGAATATAAGGTAAAGAATTACTTACCTTACTCTGTATTATTAAAGTTTCCTTGATATTTAACCTCAATTTCCAATTATTACTAAGAAAGTCATTATTAATCACTTGACCTCTGTGTATCTAGCTCCATAACCAATCACGATCAATACCATAACAATTCTGTATCCAGTTTCATCGCTTATTACGTCCTCCATGATGCCCTAGTTTGGAGTTCACCTGTGTAATACAATTTTCATCTCTAACGAAACATTTAGTTTTGTATCAGAAGAAA
Organism: Mantis religiosa; assembly: GCA_030765055.1. Taxonomy (NCBI): domain Eukaryota; kingdom Metazoa; phylum Arthropoda; class Insecta; order Mantodea; family Mantidae; genus Mantis; species Mantis religiosa. Next base: position 60,336,811 of record CM060953.1, on the reverse strand, counting down.
GGTTATGTGTTATATAAGGTCAAAGTTATTCAGCATAAGCCTCTGAGCTTAGAAATTTGTATATTTCGTCCGGCCAGCTTCACTGGAATTGGCTTCAAACTCATGCCCTTTCCGTTTACAGTTGGCTTCGGACCAATGATTTATCTGTATGAGCACATACAATGGGTAATGACCACACTGTGTAGTCTCTAAAGTCAGTTGTATACACGTTCATGGCGCCACATTCAGGATTTCAGCTACTTGCTTTCCACATGGAAGACTGGGAGTCGATGCCGGAGGGGCAAAGTGAAATTTGCAGCATCAAGCCAGCATTACGACTAACCTGCCCTTGGTTCTACCACTTTCTTCGGTTCCATTTTACTTCAGTGGTTAACCCTTATCAGTCATAGACATCCCAAAGTAAGTTAGTTCCTGAGACACAACTGTTTTATAATTTTCTCCTTATTTAATATAAACCATTTTTGTCTACTCTAGTGGAAGATAAAACACAGTTTCGCATTATTTTAAGCCTAGTGCTAAACTTCAAAACAAAGTTTGACATTTAAACAAGTTTTCATTTTTGGAAAATACATAACGCATATATGCATATTTTTCTTTAAAATTCCTTTATTGGATTCAGCTGACCTTAAAACGTTATTTTCAGGAAATCTAGTTAATCTTTTGTCCATCTCTAAGGATACCTCGTTTTTCACAATTACTGCATTTATATAATCTGTTCCACTTTCTTCATCAATGCAGGGGCATCCCAAGGCAATGATCTTGGCCTCCTTCTGCTCTTCCTAACCTATACCAACACCTCCCTACTCCCAGAGGCTGCAACTTTTATTTATTTGCTGATGATATTCACTATGATATGAAACCATCTCACTGCAATACAACGTGCTCAGTGCTATGCGGACATCCTCACCGTCTGATTTACAGCTTGGCGCTTTAAGAACAATGCCAACAAAGTCCCAGTCAGTCACACTTACTCGCCGCCACTTACGAGATGTACCTGAACTGCGCTTAGCTGCATCAAAAGTACTGTGGACCATAGAAGCACAGTATCTTGGAGTGCTTCTTGATATGCTTTACCTGGAAGGCACATATTACATCAGTATTCAAGCGTATGGCGAGGCTCTATCCGCTATACAACAGAAAATCACATATGGCTTTGACGAATAAGCTCCTTCTATTCAAACAGGTAATAAGACCCGACTTTTACTACGCCTGCCAGGTTTGGGGCGCTGCAAAAACTCACCTCTATAAACCTCAAATCCTTCAGAACCAATACCTTCGATTTGCAACCACTACTTATTTCTTAATCAAACCATCCATTCAGACATATCTTTTCCAAAATTAAATGACTATATTCTCAACCTCTCTCACAAATTCTATTCCCGTCTTTCCCCACATCTTCAGTCAAATTATCGTAGCATCAGGGAATATGACATTCACCGCAGGGAAACCTACAAGCGTCCCAGACTCACCTTAAGCCCATCATAACCTCAATGGTCTCTATAATTAACAACATATCATCTCTTCCATTCTACAACTTCTGAAACTTTATAAAAAAACACCGTCTACCCACCGTCAACGCCAGTAAGGGATAGAGTACCGGAATGGCAAAAGGTCCAAGGATACTGCTGGCAGGTGATGCGGGAATCAGTGGGTACAATCCTGTTTCAGGAAAAGGGCGTTTAGCGTCGTTGGGACGGGGAGAGGTGTTCGAGGTCTGGATCCTTTGCAATAGCATGCAATCACGGAAAAGCAGATTATGTTACGGCCTAGCGGGTTGTTCTCCGTTGTAGGTAAGGGTGAACATAAGTATACTCTGTCTAAGGGTCCAGCGTTTCAGTTAAAATGCATAATGCTTCCTTGTTGATTTCTTTCACCAGTTTATTGATATAACATTTATATTATGAGGTCGCTTCCTATCACAGTTGTTCGCCACTCGTCGGTGAGCTACCCACGTTTCACTGTCGCACACCTAATTGTAGGTTTTCTCTGCACGGTCCCGTCACTTCACACAGTCAAACGCCGAAACGCCCCAAAATGAAGTGTCTCGACTTTTCTCGTCTTTTGGCGCCCTTGCCTTCCGCGGGCTTACCTATCTCCACCTCTTTTCTATTTCATGAATGTTTCGCCTTTATCACGTGATGTATAGCAATTTTGATTGGAGGTTTGCTTTCCTGATTGGTCTTTCACCCCCTTATATATCTAGGCAGTAGTTCAGTTTTGCCCCACCGGGGTTTGACCCTTGGGATCATGGTGGGACACATTTTGACCTTTTCTCACGTTTCCCAACCGTCTTGCATTCCTAAGGGAAACTTTGGCCTCTTATCTTCCTTTCTCACGCGTTTAGCGTTCATTTCCTTACTGATACTTTCCTTAATTTATATATCTTTATTTTCCCTCACTTGCTTATAGCATCGGAAACCTAAGGTTTCTGCCTCACAGAGGAATGACTAATCAACGACACATCTGTGTCCTTGACAGCGTGGCTCATTTCTTACATTAGCTTTTATTTAATAGCTATATTAACTTTCTCAAACTTAACTTACATTTAAAATTGATAGACAAACCTTGCTTGGGGGCTATATTTAATTCTGATTTAGCCTTAAAGAGTTATAGCAAGGCTTTGGGGGGAAAAGCTATATTAGGACACTTATGGTTCCCGAGCGCATAATTTTGTACAATAAATAAGCTACTGATACCCCTCAATGATAAATGTAACCAGCATTTGCTGAACTGTGGCTCAGTGACAATGTAAGGGGTTTTCAAGATGGAGACGCCACGTCTCATATTCAAGCTCCGCTTTCCCCCTTTTCTTTCAGTCTTTATTATTTTCGTTCTTCAAAACGTTGATTTTGAAGGATGTGCAATACTGCACTGCTCCTTTTGTTATTGACGCTGTTGTTAAATACAATCACGCAAATCAAACGAATGCATTCTGAACACGAATGTACAACGTTGTAAGAGCACGATCTGTATGTATCATTTCCTGATTATTTCTTATATCCATGGAACGAAATATTTATACCCGCTTCTTTCTTCTTTGTTCATTGTGAAGTTACAAGGTGCTAAGGAGAGTTTCGTGACAAATACATTTGCATCTACTCTAGCAACACCGCCGCACATCTGAAATAAGGATATGGAAATTAGAAAAGCAAATCGTGAAAGGATAGTTTCGTAACCTAAGTTACAAAATCAACTGAGTGCGGAGTTGAACACGCGACCTGCAGAATGTGAACGTTACACGTCACCCTGTCATCACTTCCCTGGGTAAGATACCAGAACACTGCACATGTTGCAGATATTTTATTCCCGTAGGACACTTTCTTAAGGGTAGGCGCACATTCGATCTCTCGGGCTAAATGAAAATGGGAGACGGGAGATAGCTTTAAAAAATTACGAAATAAGGGAGTTCCAGTATAATATGTCAGAGTTGGCAACCCTAATTTAAAAATATACTCCGTGATATTATTTTACAACCGGTGTACAGATTATAAATAAAACTAGAATGTTAAAATAAAATTTCTCATGTGCGCGTTCATTCTTGTACATACCTTAATCGAGAAAAACGTTTGTACAAAACGTTTAAGCACACATCTCCTTGTATCTGTATTAAAAACAGGCAACACACTAACGTTAGGTAATACTTGAGTTTCTAAAGAACTGGTCGCTATATCATGACTTAAATTTCTTTTTTTTTTTTTCCTTCTTTTTTTTTTTTTTTTTTTTTTTTTTTTTTTTTTTTTTGCACATACGCGATCTAAAGAAAATAAAAAACAAGACGAAACATAGAGATATAAGTATAAAATTGTAAAATTCAAACAGATACTCAGAAATGGTTTATATATGATTTTAGACATCAATTAAGATCTACGTCTTTGTGTAGCAAGGCTCTCCCGTTTGCCAGTTATTCAAAAGGGTTCCAGAAGGAGGAGAGTTTCTGAAGAAATTCGCATATGTGTGGGTGTTTGCTAACACAATATCTCATAACGCGCATTTCAAAAACATAAAATTTCAAGCTGTGAAGTCCAGTATCTCATAAGAACATAACTATCTCATCTCAAAAGGTTTTCTTTACATAAGCAAAAGTGTGTCCTTTTTATTTCTTTAGAACTGTAACAACTTTACAAAAATGCTAAGCAAAGTGTACATATTAAAATATCTAGCAATACCCTGTGAGGCTCTCCTCATTCTGCATAAATTTTGCATTATTTTCTGTCACTGGTAAATCAAATGATGCTACTCTAAAATTGTAAATTTCGTTAAAACACATATCTTATTGAAACTTATATTTTTTCATTAATCATTTTCCAATGCTCTTTACATCTATAAAAAATTTAAGCGTTTTTCAATGTGTCTGCGTGATCTCATGGGAATAACACGGAATTTAAGAGGTAGCTATTGGGTGTCACTTTTCAAATAAATGAACATCACTTCAAAATAAGACCTGAAGCTTTCCTGGCGACGAGTATGCTCACTCTCTTCTCTGGCAGCCAGCCAGGTGAAAAAATGATTAGACATCAACGTCATCTAATAATAACGTTAATACAGCAAGCGTCAGATAAGCCTACCGCTACAGCCTGCATCCCGTTTACCGGCAATCTATCCGGCAGAATCAGCAGAATTCTCGCCAAGTATATCAGGAACATCCACAAGCCACCTCCGAAGATGAAGCATCTGTTGAGACCAGTAAAAGACATACTGGACTTCCAAGTTCCGGGAGTGTACCGCATTCCCTGTGAATGTGGAACACCGTATATAGGACAAACCGGAAGGACCATCGCTACTAGAGTAATCGAACGTAAACGGAGCATTCGTTTAATGCAACCTGAGAAGTCTGGGCTGGCAGAGCATTGTTTTGATAACGACCATAGAGCCAATTTTCGGGAGACGACCATTTTGGCAATATGCAACAGTTACTGGGAGCGGAGAATTAAGGAGGCTTTGGTGATTTCCTCTGAAAGGAGCACGCTTAGTCGTGATGCTGGATTTCAGTTCAGCTCCTCTTGGAAACCGGCCTTTAAAATGGAAATCCATCGAATTAAGAAGCAAAGATCAATACAGCTTGATAATCAAGTTAAGTAGTTACGTTTCTTTGACACAATTTTCTATACTCACGCCATCTCCTGACCTGACATTTAATTTACTGAAAACAGTCTTTTGTTCACTAAATGCGAATTTTGATAGTGTTTTGTCTTTGTTTATAGTTGTGTTATATCCAGAATTTCATTTTGTGGTTATAGCATTTTATAAATATCCTGATGATGGGAGAGATGTACACTCCCGAAACGTTGATATCTGATCATCTTTTCACCAGGCTGGCTGCCCGAGAAGAAAGTGAGCTAACATCACTTCATTTTCATCTACATGTTTCTCCTGTATCCCTCAGGGTGGTGAAACCGTGATAGGAGAAATGGCAATACCAGAGTTTAGTGTACCATCTAACCGTTAGAGTGCTAGCGTACTGGATAGCGAAAGGCAACAGACTGATTCAAGCTATGATTTAACTTTACCCCGAAGGCTCTGTACTATCTCCCACCTTATTCACTGCCTTTATGGCAGATTTCCCCACAGAAGCACGAGTCGAAATGGCACAATACGCTGACGACGTGCTTCTGTTCAGCAAAGACAAACACATCATCAGAGCCTTCGACCCCTTTCAGAGACACCTCCGCCTCGAACAACAGTGGTGTCGGCATTGGCGGATGCCCGTTAACCCCGACAAAAGGCACGCCATACTTTTCGCAAAGCGCCATACCCCCGCAGACTGCCCCAACTTCAGCGTCCAAGGTCGATGGATAGAGTGGACTCTGTCCCTTGGAGTCAAATTGGACGGAGGTTTAACTTTTCGCCAACACATCAGGGACCACTCGGCAAAGGTGCAGGGAGCAATTGCTTACCTGTATCCAATGCTGGGGTCAGGTTCGATGCCGGTTGGACTAAAGTTACACCTCTTCCGAGCGCTAGTAAATTCCCGTGATGCTATATGCCTGCGAGATCTGAGGCATCTGAGGCACAGACAGCTGGCTGGCATGGCTGCAAAGTGCACAGAATAGAGGCCTTCAGTCCATCTATTCTGTAGGTTGCTATTTTCCTAGCAGGTTGTTTCACGAAGCCTCGGGTCTTCCTTGCGTGGACGACGAAATTAGGCGTAGGGCATCAAAATTTTACGAAATTTTTACCCAGACATATAACCGCCCTTGTTAGATCATTGGAAGATTATGACCCCACTCGACGCTGTTTCAGGCTGTTCCGAGTACCCCATATGGCTTGCGGGCACCCGAGATAGCCTAACAGCAGCTAAAGCTGAGCTCCATATAATTCCTCTAAGCTAAATTCCTCTAACCTAAAACAAATTTAAAAATTGAACACCAGGGTGCAGTAAGGTATTGCCTCCATTCCTACAACCTGAGGTGCATATGATATATGTTACCTTGAAACAATTATTCCTAAAAACCCACAACCCAGCCTACAACAGCCAGCACTACGGACGGATGATGGTTTAACTGTTCAATTTTTTAACCGTTTAGCGTTCCAAATGTAGAAGGAACCATTTTGGATTTTGGTAAAAGAAGTATTTCGTCTGATTTTCACCTGCAACGAATCACATTGTGTTATTTCTCCTTGAATATATTTGTGCGTAATATTGACATTTCCCATCCAGTTGGATGAAATCCCTGCAATGAGGTAGATGCTAGATAAGTTTAATAGGTTTTTGCTAGTATTAACAATTTGTAATTATGATTAATAATAATAATAATAATAATAATAATAATAATAATAATAATAATAATAATAATAATAATAATAATAATAATAATAATAATAATAATAATAATAATAATAATAATAATAATAATAATAATAATAATAATAATAATAATAATAATAATAATAATAATAATAATAATAATAATAATAATAATAATAATAATAATAATAATAATAATAATAATAATAATAATAATAATAATAATAATAATAATAATAATAATAATAATAATAATAATAATAATAATAATAATAATAATAATAATAATAATAATAATAATAATAATAATAATAATAATAATAATAATAATAATAATAATAATAATAATAATAATAATAATAATAATAATAATAATAATAATAATAATAATAATAATAATAATAATAATAATAATAATAATAATAATAATAATAATAATAATAATAATAATAATAATAATAATAATAATAATAATAATAATAATAATAATAATAATAATAATAATAATAATAATAATAATAATAATAATAATAATAATAATAATAATAATAATAATAATAATAATAATAATAATAATAATAATAATAATAATAATAATAATAATAATAGTTTTATTTTAGAATGGAATATGCCTACCATTTACACTCTTTGCAAATTTGTGGTTTTGAAATCCCGAAAAGAACCTTAAAATCTGAAGATACGCCATTATTTATTAATGGTCTGATTAATGTTATTCACACTTATTATACACTTTAATTTCTCCAGAAAAGTACAAACTGTCCAGTATTTTTAATGTATTGAAGTCTCTTAAATAATCAACATGTATCACGATGAACATGATGTAGATGAAAAACTTGAGTTATTCATTTATAGGATACTTATCGAAATAAATTATAGTGAGTAGAAAAATACGTGAGATGGCTTGGCAAGCAGAACATTCATGATCTGAATCCTAGGCATGGCATACTGTTTATTTGTGCGATTCTTCATAACTGCTGCATGTTGGTTTCATGAAAATTAAAAAGAAAATGTATACGCTCGTTTAGTTTGATGTTCTGTGGAATCCACAACAAAATCCGTAAAGATATTTCGGTAAATGTTGATCGAACTTGGTGGAAGTGGAATTTGTGAAATTGTGAACTGAAAATGTAGTCTGAATGCCATATTAAATTATTGTCATAATCATCATATGGCTTAGGAGACATTGTTCTAGTTACATTGATTCTCTGCCAGGAATGAAACCTTGGTTGACAAAATTCGTCAACAGAAATGAGTATTTTTAATGATCACCTCTTGCTGTACATAGATGGCACTGCCTGCAATAAATAATTGCAAAGAGAACCTTCTGTGCTTGTTTACAAACTTTTAAAACAAATTGAAATTATGTTCATAGCTTATAGCTCATATTTAACTGCTATTTACTATCATAAAATAAACAGTAGCTGTATCTTATATGAAGAAAACTTCAAATGAAGTGATAATTGAAGTTTAGTATTTAAGTCTTCTGAAGGAACTATATATTTACCCTTTTCTCAGAATTTATTATATATATTTTACAAATTACGTACTTATAGATTGAATATATGTACTTGGAACTGCTTGATAACATAAATTGCTCTCATATTTGAGTAGGAGGACGTTTCAAGCCTGTTCTTTCCGTAACGTCTGTCAAATTGTGAGGTCCGTAATATCGCCCACTAAAGTGTTCCTACTATGCGATATTTGGAATATGGCTTTGAAATAGGCTGTTTGTTTTATTCCATAGATGTCAACCGCAATGGGACAAATTAAAGATGAAAGAAGCAGTGACAGCTACATGAACGTGGCAATGCAAGGTTTTAAAGGAACAGCATTGTTCCTTACAGCTCCCAGATATGTACTGATGCTGAATTTTTGCAACACCAACAACATTCGATCTCAGAAGAAAGAAAAGTATTCTCTCAAAAGCCTTCCTCATCGATCAGCTAGCAACTATCATCATCCTCAATGTGTTGTCAGCAACCATCACCATTCAAAAGTCAACATTCTCCAATTATACATCAGCAACAATCGACATGGACCAGCTCAGTAGCTTTGCCTATTCCACTATCACCAAAAGTCATCATGTCAGTACCCAAGGTTCTGCTTAAACGACCAAATGGAAGGCGTGGATCGGCCGCACTGAATAGTGGATATCACTTCAAAAATGTCCTCCTGAAGTCATTTAACAAAAAGAATATATTTCGTCTGGAAACACTAAGCAAAGACACGCAAAATCTCTGTAAACATAAAAAATAGGGAAACTAAGAAAAATTCAAAGAAGAGATGATGAGATGTTTCTCTAGAAAGCTTAGAAACTGAAATAGAAGAGAAAGAGCCAACTTAGGCCTCAACCAATGATAACCACAGTAGCTGCTTTGATAGTGACGGTATTGAATGTCCAATCTTTCATAGCCCAAGCCACCATGACAGACGAAGTAATAGTATTTACCTACGCGGATGACATGGCACTGGTATCAGCTTCGCCTAAACAACTGCAGCACGCAGTAAAACAATGTCGATGGTCTACAAAGAAGGATGAAGAATCACACCAAGAGATAATATCTACATCAACAATAAGAAGCTACAAACGAGTAAATCGTTTCAACTATCTGGGGGTCACCTTTCAGACACTAGGAACGACAACAGCAGCAATACTAGCTATGGATGTCATTAGTCTCATACACGGACTCTCCTTGGACACAGCGCTGGCGCTCACACCGATCGTCGCATATGGATTAGACATCATATGGACGCATTTAACAGAGACCTGCTACAGATAGGGGAGGTGAGTGTGTAGCTCAAAAGGGCCCTCTGTTTCTCGAAGTACACACTATGACGCCTAGTATATAAACTAGCTAGGTAACGCTTCTATATTGAAGAGCTACGGGAACATCTGCAACTGCTGTCCACAGACGCATACACCACAATAGGTGAACTGAGAAGGAAGAAAGATCTAATATAGATACAATTCTACTCCATGAACGCAATGATAACGGACTGGAGACAAGCAGACTACGAACTCAGACATCTAGTCACGAGAATGGCAAAACATGGGTTCCATCATAAAGTTGTTGAGTTAGCGACAGTTCATGCAACGAAGTTTCGCTCTTTGTTTTGTTTACTTTTCTTTTAATTAACGTCCTCCAATATATAAAACGGCACCGTCCTTAATTTATGGGCCGATATAAAAAAGCACGTGTACGTGTGCGACATCATTGGCTGTTTAGCCTTGTAACTCTCTGCAGATGAAAAATATAATTCGGACATCACTTGATGCAAAATATAAAAACAACTTAAAATTATTACAAATGCAACAGTCAACAGTAATTAATTATTATTTTATTTGGTACAGGGAGCGTAATTTGTATATATTTTAGATTTAGATTTTTACTGTGCATATTCCAAAATTTTACAATTTACAACTTTTGGCTATATTTATTTGTCTTTGCCTTGTTGCTACCATGTCGTACATGACATCCTGGTCTTCTGCTCTGCCAGGTAGCTCTTAACCTCCATGCCTCCTTGTTACCTAGTTAGTCTCATTCTTCCCCTCATCTTCCTTTCTTATATTCTTTAGATTTCTTGCCTATTTTTCTTTTACTTTCTGCAAGTACTCACCAATTCTTCTTACTTTCTTTTCCTCCCTGTCCGTTAACATTTTTATAGCTACTATCCTCTTCTCTTCTTTCTCCCATTTTTTCTCCCAAACCTTTTTTCTCCACATTGCAACCTCCTCGCATTCTGTTACATAGTGTTCTATGCTTTCTTTTCTCCACACAATTCACAATTCCCTTTTCCCTACCTCTTATCCCTCTTATAAATATTGTTCCTGAGTGTTCGGAAGCTTTCACGGCCGGAGTCAGAATTAACATAAGAGATTTCTTCCGGGCTTTGGAGCCATGGTCTGATGGAGTTAAGCTGTCCATACGTTTCGTCCATCCCTGCGGTGGACATCATCAGTGACGTGGTCTTAATCTTCAGTTGTGCCTGAACCTTCACCTAGAAGACTAAGACCACGCCACTGATGATGTCCACCGCAGGGATGGACGAAACGTATGGACAGCTTAACTCCATCAGACCACGGCTCCAAAGCCCGGAAGAAATCTCTTATGTTAATATTGTTCCTGTTCTCGTCCAAACTAACCCTTCTCTCTCTCTTGCCTATTGCAGTAATCTACATATGCTTCTCGTCCCCAATTTATTTTTATTTTCTTGTAAAATTGTAATGATTTCATATTTTCTAGACTTCTCCATGTTTCATGCCTTTCTATATCTTCTATTCTGCATTTTACTAATTTATCCGCATCGCTTGTATTCCTTTTCCTCTAATCTCCATATATCTCCCTCCCATCCCTATTTTTTCCATAATTCCTCCTATCTCTGCCCACCAACTATTTGAGTTCACTAATCTTTTTTGCTGTCTCATGCAGAATTTCATAATTTCCGCTTCTTCTTTGGCCAAACACCTATACCAAAATTTTATTATTCTTTCCATTATTATTTCATTTCTTCTTGTCTTTCCTCATTCTACTAAAGCTACTTCCCTAGGTGCTGATATTGGTTCGAGTGACACTGCGCTTGCGCAGCTTAAAAGTGGAAGGAAGTTGTACAATATGACTGCTTCCGTGCAATATGCAGACATCACAGAGGAAAACCGTTAGGAAGTGGTAGAAAACAAATTATATTGAACTTTTTTTTTTCCAAGTTAGTGAAAAATAGCTGACTTGCAATGAAGGACGTTAATTGTTCAGCAGAATATACCGGTGTTTCAGTGCCAGGTATTACTGCTCCTTGAAGTGAGGTTGTGAAAACCACTCCAGGAAAACATAGAAATAGAAAGAAGCCAATTGTGGAAGGTAAATATGATGAATTTGTTAAAAGTTCTATTTGTTGCAAGGCTGGTAGCTTTTTTGAAAGAAACGAGCCACTAGAATTACAAAAAGTGCTTCAAGCAGTAAACAATGATCTCGACCAGCCAGCATTGAAATGCCAGCTTCCACAGCATTCTTCGCGACGTAGGTTTTGAATTTGTGAACAGAAACAGAAAAAATATACTTGTGAAAATATACAAAGGAACATTCGAAAGTAGAAGTCGTTTAAGGAATTCGTCCGTTGTCTAATTTTTTTTTAATTTACGTCCTTCAACGTTAAGTCGTATCGGACGAGAAAGGAATAGGTGAAATGATGCTCAAGTAAGCCCAGGGTACATGGAGCTTAACGTAACCTGACATTCGTCTTTCAGGATAAAGGAAAACCCCAGAATAAGCCTTAGCCAGATAAATCAGCAAGTCCGAGATTCGAACTCGGAGCTGAGCTGAGGCAGACATGCTACCATTGTCATATTTCAATTAGGTATTGTTGCGTATAAGGTCTGAACAAGAATTGGGGAATATTTTAAGTATTGGAGGTTCACATTTTATTTGGTGGTAAGCTCCAGGCTTTAGCAGGAACTAACAAGTTGAGACAGGTTGGATGACTCAGTGATCAGAGTAAGCAGTGGTATTGACCTACCACTTCATATTTATTCTGTTAAATCGGCAGAAAAATTACGAAGAGTCATTCTTGGGTTGCACAAGATTGCACCATAGGATGTAAAATCTCTTTGAGGAACCACTGAGTCGTATGATAGCAGACATTTTGGAATTCAATTCTATTTAAACGATTATAGCCAGTAAGGAAGGGTTAGTCAGATCGTGGTTAGTTAGTCAATCATCAGTTAGTGGGTTAGTTGGAAGGTTGGATGCTGCTGCTTTAGTCTCATCGCAGAACTTGTTATTTATTTATTATGTATTAATTTATTCAATGTCTATCTTGATTACACACTTTATCTCTTCAAGATAAAGGAGAGCTTTGTTTGAGTTGGCTTCCCCAATCTTTAGAATACATTTGTCAATGTTGTGGAGAAACCATCACCTTAATTTAACCCTAATCATGTCCCTAACCTTGGACCTATTTAGCTCTACCATCTGCTCCTTTATCCTTTCAGTAGCCACACCCAAAGTTGTTGATTAAGTTTGTAAGTCCTTCACCCCTTTACAATCCTGGTTTGCAACAGTATGTAAACGATTTTTTCCAGTTGCATGCCAGTAGAACGTTCAAGTCATCACACTTATGTAGCACGTTATTCCGCAGAAAGAACCGTGAATTAATTTTTCTTCTTTATAATTTTTAATTTATAATTTGAGGTGAAGTCATGTAAAGAAATCAGATATTTGAGCGCACACCTTTGCATTTAATCTTAAAGTAAAAGTGCTACGGCATAAGCTACTTAAAACATCGAAAACAGCAAAGCAAAACTTTGCATAGAAGTTCGTTGACAGCGCACATGTTTGCCACGTGGGGATCAAGTATCGCGAATATTCCCTCCAAACACAGTAGCTGTCGGAGTAATACATATTCCCGCTTTGTTTACATCTCCCCATAAACTAAGTACGGCGCCGAAATAAGTCACATCGGACAATGAGTGGGTCAATTCCACAGAGCTTAGTTAACTGACATTCATCTTTCAGAATAAAGGAAAAACCCAGAAAAAATCGCATTCATATAATTCACTCAGGCGAAGTTTCGAACTTGAAACTTTTGAATATGAAGCTGACACGCTACCACCATGCTACAGAGGCGGGCAAACAACCATATTCACCTGGATCATAAGCATCACCATTGTTCATTCGTAACATTACTACTATGCATTTAATCGCATTCAGGAGCTAATTCAAAATCAAACGCCAGGAGTGTTTCCAAGCTTTCCCCGTAAATAACAAATCTAATTTCTGATCTTCCTTCACCGACAGGAGATAACATGTAAACATGTTTGTTGTTTTAACAGTTGTTAACATGTGCCTACGATTTGCAATTAAAAACATTGTGCAAAGCGGAAATCGCATGTCAATCACTTCCGATAAAAAACCAAACGTGACGGTTGACATTGCGGGTAGAGAACGGAGATTGTGTGAAGTGAGGGCGCTACGGGGGATGGGCTTAAGCGCTATTTCCCCCTCGTGTTATGTCGCGCTTTGTGTTTTCTCATTCGCCCTTTCAATGTAATGGATATTGTAAACCGATACCTCGCAAAATCTTGAGCAGTCTTTTTTCTTTTATTACTTTGCCTGCTATGTTTAGCAAACAAGGGAAATATCGGATTTCATTCAAAAATTCGATGTCGGTTTCATCTGAAATGTATGTTTTGAGGCTCCGGGATCCAGAAAGTTATTTTAGAAAACGTCCGTGCGTTGTTTGCGTGTTTATGGTGAATAACATAAAACTAAAAGTCGGGGAATTTAAATTCAGCGACTTCAAACGAGCAACAAACAGACATTGAATAAACGTACTCTCAAACCTTCGGAAAAGTATAGATTATGAAAAATACCTATTCAGGTGGGAAAAGTATCCTACACAAAGACAAGCCATGTCACGTGTGTCCCTGTAACACTTTTCTAATCTCTTCTGAGATTTCATACCTGGATTATGGAGGCATAAGATCAATAATCTATAAGTAAATAATAGATATATGACGAATAATAACTACATTAAATAATGTCCATCTGTTACAAGTACAATCAATGCACAGTATAGGAGCGAAGTTACAAGTTTTGTCAGACAATTGATGGTGTGAAAGAAAAGCAATTAAATAAGGCATATATTATATATATATATGTGTGTGTGTGTGTGTGTGTGTGTGTGTGTGTGTGTGTGTGTGTGTGTGTGTGTGTGTGTGCCCACCTCGGTAGCGTAGATGTAGCATATCTGCCTCACGTTCAAGAGGTCCCGAGTTCGAATCTCGGTCAGGGTGAGTTACCTGGATAAGGTTTTTCCGGGGTTTTTCCTTATCCTTCAAGACAAATGTCGGGTAACTCTAAGCGCCATGGACCCTGGACTCATTTGAGCACCATTTCACCCAATTCATTCACCGTCCGATATAACTTAACGTTGGGGCGGACGTAAATTACAATATGTGTGTGTGTGTGTGTGTGTGTGTGTGTGTGTGTGTGTGTGTGTGTGTGTGTGTGTGTGTGTGGATATCGGCTATATTCACAAGTTAATAAATCATTTAGGCTATTTCTAAAAATTAGGAAGGAGTTGAATCTTTTCCTTCGTGTTTTACTGCCATACGGAAGTGTTTACTGTAATCGTTTATCGACAGCCAATAGCATCTAAAGACCGCGTTCTGGTTATACGTCAGGGGAAGATAAGTAGTCACGGTATGACGTCAGCTCTGTCAGCTCTAACCGCCAAATATGCCCCCGAACGAAAGGCAGGTTAGTGTGTGACGTCACCGCACTAATTTCTGCTGCCCAGGAGGAAGGAAACAGTTTGATGTGTTGGGGTTCCAACAGCGTAGGAAAGACGCGAAACGTATCGGGTATTAATAATATGTACAACTTACATCTTGGGTGTTGTAATACTAATGCTGACTGCTTTAATTACACAATTGGTCACAGTTTATACAGAATTACGTTTTAGCTGTGTGCTATGAGAAAATATATAAAACTTCAACTCATAGTTTATCTGAAGGTCAGGCATGTAATAAAGTAAATAAAATAAAACATAAAGTAATTGTCTCTGCAAATTAGAGGAGTCCCATTCAGAAAAAAAAAATTACGTGGACATTTTCCGACACTTTCTGTTTCGTTTTCCTTTAAGTAGTTTATCAATGTCAGGACGTAATATCTGGAAAATTTGTAATCGAAGGCTGCATGTTAGATTGCGATACTACAAGTTACTTTGGGTTTGGATTAGGTAATTTCATAAAAGAAAAAAAAATTGTTCGCACACTTATGTCCAGTCAAACATACACAATGTCCGTGCGGCAAGTGAATACAACATCGGAAATCTGGTTTGGGGGACATTCTTGTAAAAATTAGCCAAGTCTTTCTTATGAGTATATTTGTCCTTCAATAAATCGTCACATTGTAAATTTAATATTTCCATTTGGTACGTGGCTACATTGTTGTCATCAAGTGCGCTACATTTGACTGAAACCTCAGATTCTGTACTCACAGCGCCATTTATATAGGCAGCTTAGCTCTTGTTTGACGTCACATATACTGCAGGCCTCGCTCCCGGTTGAAATACGTCACAGCTCTCGAAGCTGTCTTTCTCTGTTATACGTACTTGGTGGTCGCAGGAATCTTCGATTTGCATGTGTACCGTTAAGTCCTACATGGCAGCTTATACGTCGTATTATTTTTATTTTTAAACCGAAAAGCACTGATAAAACAGAAGTTAGCAGAAATTCAGTAGTTATAATTTCGAGTGATAGATTAAAAAACAGTTTAATTATTCAACTTCAAACAATAGCCAAGTCGCTTCAAACAGCATATTTATAGCCTCCATTAAATTTTGTCAGCCAACTTTACTTGGTGTCCATTCTAATCACATTCACACATACCCTGAGAAAAAGCTCTCATAATTTAAATTGGATAATCTGCAAGTATTTTCTTCGAAGACTGAGATATAACAGACGTATGAAGGGATGCGCACCGGGAGTCGGCGTTGAAGTAAATAAAACAGGAATAACGATAGATACACCTGTAGTTTGTTCTGTACTTCAAATAGGTACGCTAGACAATGAACTTTACTGCAGTTCGTGTAAAGAAGATGAAAAACTGGCTCACTTATTCTGTTTTACTGGCAGTGGCGGCTCGTGCCGAAAAACAACAGCGTGCTGCGCGAAAAATGAAGTACATGTGCCTAAGCTTATTCATGATATAAACATAATTTCTAGGGGAGGGGATCAGTCCCCTTCAGCTGCTGAGGTGCGGGCGCTGCGGACTCTTAGCACTTGTGGTACCTCTGACGTTACTAAAGGAACTTCGGGCCGAATATTCGAGCCCCTCCCTGAAAGAGAGTTGTTCGGATTGGGTTGGACTCGAGGGGGCAGTGTGTTCCCAACACCCACGGGGAATTGGGTACCTCCGGCCAGGCTACGGCCGCCCAGAGGGGGTAGAGGGTTGCCTTATAAGTCCCGGGTACTAGCCTGCAGAGCTAGTAGAAGGTGTGCTAGATCACCAGGCGGCTCCACCATGGTTTTCGGTAGTCTTCCCTGCGGGGTTGACGCGCGTAAGTGGCGTATCCACTTCCATCCCATCTTGACGTTGTTGCTAAACGAGGGGGGGGAGCTTTTTAAGAAATCAGGTATTGCCCTATGGAAAAGCCCCGGAGTATCCATCGCTACCGGGTAGAAGGAGGCCCGGGTCCTTGATCCTACGGGTCCAGAACTAATGGGAGTAGAATATCTGCACATAAAACTTCCTTTCGCTTTTTGCTCAATTTTTAGATCGAGTATCGCTCACCCTAACATTTTTATACTAGCCCTCTCTTCTAATGCGTGCCTTGAAAAGGTAGCTTTCAGAAGTTCACTAACCCTGTTCATTATTTATTGGTTAAAGTTTTCTTAATATTAAATTACTCATACACTATTTAAAGTGCATTTATAACACGTTTCACACTCTCACACAAAACAAAGAATCTGATATCAGCCACCAAATAATGATACACAAAGAAATACTTGGATACAATGCAAACATGCATTTGTTATGGAGGATACACTTTATGGTCGCGGGAATGGAGTATCGTGGCAACACGATTTAATAACCATTAGGTATTGTATCTGTTTGCGTAAATAGGATGAAGTTACTTTCTAGAACTAAAATATAAAGCAATGCTACAGCTGTAACTATGAGTGTTGGTAGCCCTGCTTTACCGTGCAGCGAATGACCACCGCGCAACACCCAGATGCAGCACGCATTTGTGCGAAAATCTAGGGAACTTCGGATATCAGAGAGGCAACAGGGTAAGGTTGTACGCATGCGCAATAACTGATCACCAAGCTTGCTGGCTCTCAGCACGTTGGCTTCACAAATGCGTTCTATTAGTTATGAAGTTGTTTTCCATGCATCAAGATGATGATATGTGTATAAAGGTGCTCAACTGCAGCGGTCATCAGCGCCCTTACAAAAACTAATTCATGGCAATAGTCAGATATAAAGTTTTCAAAATTTTAAAAACAGATCAAGACAAAATGACAGTAAAATAAATAAGCCCACATGGATAAAAAACAATTAAAAACTATAAGTACCAAATAAATACCAAAATGCATAAAAATTATTACTTTCAATAAAAACTTGCCATGACAAGAGCTACCTACCCAGTGGTGGTCGAACTAATTTGTTCCTTTTCTTTGGGGCAGGGCTAGGGCTTTCAGCAGGTTTTTCCTGCCTTTTCCTCACTGTCGTTTGGGCAGTGAGGACAGGATACACCCGCTCCACATCGTCAATGGAAGAGGACGGCTTATGCACTGGAAACTTCGAATCCGGTCTCTCGACAGAATCGGAAACTGCGACCGGCAAAGATGGAACTCGCCGATCGGCGTCCTCACTAGATGATTCCTCAGATGTTGACGGAGATGTTCACGGACTTTTGTACTGGCTAGCTTTCCTTTCACTGGTCTTACTATTTACCTTGAGAAAGTTCGTTCTGTCATAAGTGGTCTTAAATTTCCTTGGTGGTACATTATATACTACTGGTTCATTGTTCTTGAAGTGGATGCTTTCGCCGGTGACTTGGCTGAAACCTTTTTCTTAGGACTGGACTTGGTCGCCGCGCTCACTGTTGTTCGTGTTGGTGTTTGTTGCATTCGCTGTGATCTTGGTATAATTGATCTTTCGGATACTACTTCCCCGTTTATTTCGCAGGTTTGTGTTGCGATTTCACGTCTAGGTACCGCCTCAGCTGCAACTGCACTATAAGTAACGGTCCTAGGTACAGAAGGCTGGCGAATACGCAACAGTTTCCGGACTTCCACGCTGGACACTCTCTCTCTTACCCGGATCTCTTGGATCGCCTTCTCCTCCATAAAACGGGGACATTCTCTGGAATTTGCTGAGTGATTACCACTGCAGTTTACACACTTTGCGAATGAAGTGCATGCATTGTCATGCATGACTTCCCCGCAGTCAACGCAAGTGGCAACTTCATTACAAGAATCACTTGTGTGGCCAAAGCGATGGCATTTATAACACCTCAGTGGATTTGGTATATACTGCCTCACTTCAATAGCTTCATACCCTGCCTTAATCCTTTGCGGGAGTTCTACGCGATCAAAGGTAAGAAACAGGGTTCTAGTAGGAACCATTTCCCCTCGCTCTCTCCGTTGCACACGATACTCTGCTGTAACGCCTTGTTCCTGAAGGTTCTCCTGAATATCCTGGTTGGACATGCCATCCAATGCGCTAGTGTCTACAACACCACGCAAGGAATTCAGGGTCCTATGTAACTCCACCTTGACTGGATAACTACCCAGCATGCTGGCTCTCTTAATCTTAGCTGCCTGGGATGCTGAAATTGCTTCCACCCGCAGCGTGCCATTCCTAGATTTGGTACAGGATTTTACTGCACCAGCAATGTTGTCAAGACCTTTCTGAACTAAAAACTGATTTACCGTTGGAAAACGTTTGCCTTCCTCTGTACGTCTAATTACTAAGTATCGAGGACCACACTCAACTACTTCTTTTACACTGTTAACACATTTTTTAAATTTTATTTGAATTAGGGTTTACCATAATAGTTCGACTAAGTTTCATCCCCCAGTGCTCCCCACACACCACGGAGCCCAAAAAGGGGTCATCCCACTGGGATGACAGGACTACACAGGGGATATAGCGAGCTCGCCGTCTCACTCACCCTGGAGTTCGGTACAATACCTAGTCCTGGCCGATTGATTAGGGGTGGGTTAGTCCCTAACCTCCCGTTTAGACGAAGCAGAAACCAAAGCAGTGTATTAGAAATGCGCACCCTCCCCGAATTCAGAAGAACACTGGAACGAGCTCGGATCCCTCAACCACCAGGACAAACCTTTCCACCGACACGGGTCTCCACGCACGGCCTACACGTGGGTGGGTGCTTTGTCTGACCCCTCACCACTAAGTGGAACCCACATCGAGGGTGTCCGCTTGGCTCGGGACCCCGGGATCGCCAATTCCCGTACCTACCGTGGGGTCCATGCATCAAGAGTTCATTATTGGTCGTACTTGATTTCTTATACATAAAATAATCCATTGTTATTTATATAGTCCTTTAAAATTTCTTCAATGTGATTTATAGAACAGAAAAGAGCGTGCTGCAGCACTGCAGCACGTAAGAACGAGCCGCCCCTGAAAGGAAAGAGACTAGGAAGGGATGACAATATTGAAACTCAAATATTACAACTCATTTAGGAACAGATTTTGCGAAATAATGAACTGGATAAAAATCCAACAAAAATCCCCCGCTTATCTAATCTGTTGGCATAATAAAACATATATTGAAAAAAAGAGCTATTTATTCACTCAGTTAATTAATCTTTACCACTTATAATAATATTTTAACCCACTGTGTAAACATTTACACAATAAATCCTGTTAGCCATGTATGTTCACTCCAAGTCTAGGTTTTTAAAACTGCACTGGAGGCTCTGTAACTCGCTACAGGGACTATCTGTCTCTCAGCAACGTTTAAAACTCCAAGCACATCACATGAATATCTTGTTGCTACGCCAAATTACAAAATGTTGTATTTGCTTTAGTTTAAGAGCTCTGTGTACATAAAGGAGAAAAAGAAGTAATTCATCCCTGTGTTGTAGCGTTTGGTCCCCTTCTAGTGAAAAAGCCGCAGTGTGTGTCCAGGACAGATTTCTGAATGGGCTCTAAAGTAGCTCACTTTTTTTCTAAATAAAAAGAGGGAAACCTCCCTTGTTCCCTTTGGTGATGCAGCAGCAGGTATTCTGAAAGTGGTCCCCTTGCTGCAGCGAGATAATGTGACAGTACATTCCACCCTCCTTCACTCACTCTCTCTATGCTAAATAGCGAAGAGAGATGCAGTACAGTCAGATTATGTTGAGAGTATGTACATACACTCACAAACCGACACAACTTTGCAACTTCATTCTGCACAACCAAAATTATATACAAAGTATAATAAATACGCATCGCAACGAAAAACGCAAAAGACAGCTGTCAAAATTTCAGGTTAGCATTGGTATGGTTTTACTGAAAAGTTTAAAATACATATAGGTTAGATTACTGTCGGCCACAGCAAAGAAAGTCTCAGGGGATTGAGGCGCAAGGAGGTTAGACGCTGCTCCGATACCTGCAGGATGCATTTTTTTTAACGGTTCTTGTCCTTGTGTAGCATGTGTTCTCTGTCACACACATGCACTGACCTTCTCCCACTGTGTAAGGGCAGCGCATTCCTGTCAGGCACTTTCTTTGCGTTGGCGAAAGTAGATTAGATTGAATTGGATTGGAATGGATTGGATTGGATTGGATTGGATTGGAATGAACTGGATTGGATTAGATTAGATTGATTTATGTTCCGTGACTTCACTGGTAGTTTGAATGAGTAGAGCCAGACTGAAAAATTCAATGTCATAGCCGGGATTTGAACCATGGATCCCCCGTTCTCCGTGCGGTTGCTCTAACCAACTGAGTTACTATGGCCAACTTGCCGACAAGAGATTCAATTCTCCAACTGACTCGTATGTTTCCCGGTAGACCACTAGGGGTTCTTATATGCAATGAGACACACATCTTTATGTGTCGACTTACTATGCTGTAAGTACTTAAGTCCCAGAGTTCATAGTTAAACCACTATATTTTCAGTTAAATTGATGGACATAAGCATTTCTTCCACACTAGCCATGTGTATGCTAAGGTTTGAATGAGTTGAGCCACACTGAAAAATTCAGTGTCATAGCCGGGATTTAAGCCACGGATCTCCCGCTCTCCGTGCGGTTGCTCTAACCAACTGAGCTACTGTGACCAACATGCCGACATGACATTAAATTCTCCAACTGACTCCTATGTTTCCCGGTAGACCACTAGGGCTTCTCATTTGCTGTGAGACATACACCTTTTGTGGCGACTTACTATGCTGTAAGTCACAGACTTCGTAGTTTAACCACTATGCTATTCACGTAAATTGATGGAAATAATCATTTCCTCCACACTAGCCGTTTGTAGGCTAAGGTGTAAGGTCAATGGTGTAAAATAAATCTGGGAACACTGAACATGTCAAAGAGTGAACAGATGAATAGCATATATACTTGAATATTGAACATAGACATTTTCTGTGAGGCAATGTGAAAAGCAAGAAAGGGACAATTTTTATGATACAAAATCAAACACTCCCCTGAATTTAGAAAACTAGTAAATGTATATATGCAAATAAATGTTGGTAGTTTCAGTTTTTATGTTTCCTTTTCAACTTTCCCTTGACTTTTGCCAGTACGTCTCAACATTTTATATTGGATTTACAAAGTAATAGCATTTATTTTCAGTCTTCAATACGTATACATTAAAATAGGTTTTGATCAGGTATCAAAGGTAAACTGGCAATGAGTTGTCATCAGAACAGCTAGATTCTACTTACTGAGTTACAAAAACGATATCTAGATAATTTGTCATTCAGATAATCTTGTACAGAGCAACATGATTTTAAGCATAGGTACTCTATAGCAGAATTTTTAAAAACACCGAAAATATCAATTTTTCTTATAGATCATTAGGAAGAGCGTTAAATATTTTGATTGTTTCTTAATGCAAGGAAGTTTAGCACTGGGATAATGGATATTATACTTTTGTCTAGTGTTTGTTTTATGAATTTCATTGTTTGTTAAAAATGAGGTCCGATTACATACAAAGAATTTTAGCATCGAGAATATATACATGCAAGGAAGAGTTAATATCTTCAATCCTCTAAAACATCCTTGCGTCTGCTCTAATACTCTATTACTTGTATTTCACACGAAAAGCTGATGTCTAAATTTGACCTTAGATATATCTTTCAGGGCTCATAAACTCAAAAAGCGGTCTATGAACAATGGCATTTGTCCGTCTGTCTATATTATAACTCAAAAACAAAAGCCGTTATCACTTCACTCGCACTCACACGCTAGTAGCCGCACTGGAAGGATGGTCACCGCAGAGCAACATGGGAAGAAAGAAGAGGAAAGCAACCGCCGGAGACCGTCACTCACCGCAGCCCTCAGCTAAGGGCTCTCGGACCTCTTCTCCCGCAAGGACCCGGGTGAGGTATCCCGGGCTTCGACCCCTATCTCACCTCCATCTACCAGCGTTCCACCTACGGACAACAGCATGGCAGCTAGGCCACCGACGCAGCCTACGCCTGAGGCCCCCTCGGACAGCTTGTTTGGGCAACGATTAACGTACGCCGAAACCGTCCGACGCACACCAACCAGGCCGCCAGCACAACTACAGTCGGCACCTCTTGCTTCTCCTGGAAAAAGGGGCATTGTCATCTGCGGAGTACCAAGGGACTTGCCTGTTCGCTACATTTTAGCCGCCGCACAGAAACACTGGCCTTCTACTTCACGGGCTAACCGCATTACCACACAGGGAAGGCCCACTGAGTACGTCCGGCTAGCCATCGCCAACCCTGAGGACATTGCGGCTGCTTTAGCGAATGGCCTGCCAGCGCGCTGAGCCCAGCCGTACTGGCCGCCATCTTCCGTGTCGCCGCTGCTGCCAGTATGGCCACGAAGCCGACTCCTGCACCGAAACGTCGCGCTGCCACTACTGTGGCTCAGCCTGCCTCACACGCAGATGCCGGCAGCACAACCTGAGGAACCGCTGCCGGTACTGCGCCACCTGTAATGGCTTCGGCCATTTTACGGGACAGGCGCAGTGCCCATTCTACCCAAGGGACAGCAGCATCGCAACAAGGCTGGCCGCAATCGAAGAGATCTCATCCAGCTCCGCCACCGCTGCAGCCTCTGTGCCCTCCGTCGAGGCGATACAGGACCTCAACTCGGAGGTTCTTAATCTCGGCCCTCACCTGACTAACCTGGAGGAGGCAGTTACCAACAACTCCAACACACACAACGCCGACCACTCCAGCACGTTAGATACCATAGACCAGCGCACACAACAACTGGAACACTCCATCACTGCGGCCACGGCAAAACTAACAGAGCTACTGACCATCATCTCCAAGATAGACACAGAATCACCCGCACAACTCAGACTCATCAGCAGCATTTCATCATCCAACGCCACTGCACTACAAGAACTGCACAAGACTCTCGACACAACAAGGCAGAACTACCTGAACTCACAACTTGCACTTACTCAGCTGGAATACAGCTCCAGAAACCACAAGGAAGAACACGCAAAAGATGCCACTCAGATCATTTCACAAATCTTGTTTCTACAAAATACACTTGAGCAACAACGAATTCGTTACACATCTAGGACAACAAACCCCAATTACGCAACAACGTCCTCTCCGCCGCTAGGTCCACAAGCGCCTGCTACCCCCCCCCCCCCCAAAGCACCAATTAGTGCACATATGACAATTTGAAATAAAAAAAACTCCTTATCTTCAATTTTCCACTCCTTTCATTTCTACCTATTTCCCGCCCTGAGCCGCTGTGCTATGGTCCGGGCCTTGTGTCATGGCCATAGCCAAACAAAACCACGATTTCTGCGCCCTTCCTTACGCGCAGTTCAGCAGCTATCGATACTAACGGAGGTGTGACAGCAGAACTCCACTATCTCTTTTACTCCTTTTTGTTACTTTTCTTTTCCCTCCTACTGTCCTCTTTCCTTCCTTGTTTTCCCAAAAAATGAATCCTTTATGCAGAGGGCTTCAAAAAATTTAGTTTCAGAGAAATCTCGAATAGCGATCAATTTTTGTACCACAAGAAGTTTTCTCTGCCTACTGAGTACTGGTGAACAAAGTAAAAATATAAATGTTTAATTTAATACAAATGGAAGAGGTACAAATATCATCCGTAAAGAGCAGATCAAGTTTTGGAAATTCTTGCACCTAAGATGTAGGGTTGATTACATTAGCGAAAAGTAACATATGTACAAAATTTGAAATATTTTGAATGTATAGCTTCACTTCTTTTGCTAATTAAGTAAATTATATTGAATCATTTAGAAAAAGGCCCTAATGCTTCAGTTTTTAAGTAAATTCTCTGTAAAGTTTTGAAACACGTCTAAAGAATACATAAACAAAATGCTTTATATATAATTACTTTTCTACCTCGGTATTTTTACAAAGTTTATCTCGATTAATATAAAGCAGAAGAAGAATAAGGGTTTTAAGTTTTGTTCCTTAGAAACTTCAATTCTGAGTAATTTTCGTAGAACCCTGTTTGACTAAATTTCATATTAACAACGAAAATTAGACAAGATAATTTTCAAAATGACCTTTAGTGATATAAATTAACCGCACTAGTTTATAAAGCATTAATTTTATAACCTGTATCCTATGTAACTATAATTAGTTGAAGACTGAACTTCGACCTTTGTTGACGAACTTTGATTTTCGTTGCGCGAAATGCCTCTGTTTCATTTGCTTTGTTGTCAAAAAATTCCTGAAGCTTGTGTGTTTGCTTATCTGTGCCGGTGTTTATAGTGACATAGGGTAAATGTTTGGCATTTTGCATGAATGACCCGCAACCATCCAGCGTTTACACTAAAGCGTAATAGTATCATGGCCAGGTAGGTTAAAACAACAACCTGACTCTGCTTGCTACTAACTACAAAGAACTGCATTCGCTCGTCCCTCAGATGCCACAGTTTACAATTGGATATTAACAGTAGAAGGGGGCAAAATGCCAAACTTGTGAACAGAAGTTACAACAAAAAACTGTAAGTAGTGTGGTGTTTTAATTATTTATTCTTGAAACTTTTTAAATTCATAAATGACAGTTTCTTATCACACATTATTGGCAGTTTCATCACACAGTTATAATTGATTGGTGCTAAAAGCAATTCATACATAAACTATTATAAAAGGTGCAAAGTCCTGTCAAGCTATTCTAGTGCTATTTCCTCAGTTACTCATCACAGTTCTACATATGATATTCCTTATGCTCACACCTTTCCAGCTAAGGATCCTCTTTCTCATCTTCAATTGACTTCATTGAGAAACAAAATTCCAAGATATCCGATTGAATGTTTCATACATGTTTACCCTTTTTAGGACTTTCACCTTACGCACCCTTTCTCTCTATATCTGATGAATCGTATGTGATGATCACAGCTTTTGCAATGTTCAGATATTCAGATTTTTTGGGGTATTATCTCGTTTGCCACAGCTGAATGTAAAAAATGGTTTAACGAGAACTTGTATATATAATATTTCATTTATATTATGTTATATGAACACACGTGCAACTTTGGGAGAATATAACACACAATTGGGAAATTACATTACACTGTTACATCTCAGAGAAAATGTTCGAAGTGTCCTCCACCAGCATCTATACATGTTTTCACTCGCCTCACCATATTCTCTGAAGTTTTGCGGAGATTATATCGAATTGAGAGAAGGTTATTACCAGCAAGATGGTGCAGCGTGCCGTACATCTAATGACACCGTGGAACTTGTCTGAGACATAAATAGTGTAATGTAATCTCCAAATTTTGTATTATATTCTCCAAAAGTTTCACGTGTATCCTATTATTTATTGGTTCAAAAGTTATGGCCTATTAAAATGGTTCAGGTTTATATGGATCGCTTTTTTTTTTTGGAAAACGGGAATAAAGGTATAGGAAAAACCAACAACAGGGTATATTGGGTATTTGGGCAGGAAGAAGTATGGGGCATGGGAGGGATGTTGTTCTGGGGTGATTCTATTTATTGGGTCCTGTGGTGCTTATTTAATTTGGGCGGTTGCGGTGAAGGTGGTGGCCGGTACCGCCGAAGCAACCCGGCTGTTCGTGGGTGAAAACTCAAGTGTGCGGTGTATCCGCTGTGGTGAAAAGGTAGCAGCCATGATCCAGGATCCTGACTGCGACCTTGGTAATGTGTTGTTGTTGTTTTTTTTTTTTTTTTTTTTTTTTTTTTTTGCTGAGCAGTGACTGCTTACTCAGTGGTTGTGGTAGTTGTCCTCGTAGATTGTGGAGTCTAGAATGGGCGAGTGGAATCGGTGACGCAGGTCTGGTGGTGGTGTCCCTCGGGCTCTTGTGTCTCGGCGTGGCTAGAATTGTGGCGGCGGGGGACTTTGCGTGGGCGCCAGTGCTCTCGCGAGGTCCCGTATGCTATCAGAAATAAAGTTCTGATGAGCACGGAGAGCCCCCTCGAGCTTTGACGGCGTGAACAGACGTGTGTCGTTGACATACCCTACAATTCTTTCCAGCTTGGCCTTACACTAGTCCAGCGCGTCAGTAGTGACGGCAGCCTCCTGGGTCTCGCGCAGTGAAGCCTGGGCGGCCTCCTTCACTTCGTCCAATGTGCGAAGAAGGGCTGCCTCCCATGTTGCCACCCTCCCTGTATTATGCAGTATTTATACATATAGCTTATATTTGAAAAGCAATAATTCACAAGGCATGAATGTATCATGTCACCAAAGAGAACCCCAAACATTTAAATGGCACACTGCACTGTTCCTATGAAAGCATAAGGGAACTTATGCAATATTTCCATCTACACTATGGCCGTTGGATTTTCGACTCTGACGTTTTGCGGTTACAGGAGGTGGAGGGGCAAGGCTAATATTAGCAATATAAATTAATCAGCAATTAAAAATATATCCTTAAAATTATCTTTAGAATGAAGACATTGGCTTTAAAACATTTAAATGCAACTTGCCATTTCATTATCATGCAAGATATTTTTTACAACACCACTCTATTCGAATATTTCTTTCACACCTTTTACGCCCGCTAACTACTTCTGTTGGTGGTACTTGGAGTCTGTACATCCGGTGTCGTGGTCAGGAAGTTAATACTCTCTGCTGACGCCAATCAGCATTGTCTCTGCAAGGCTTGGCTTCCGAATCCAACACGGTATTGGCAATTTAATTTTGTTTGGACCACGTGGCTTCATTTGCTTTAAGTGCTTGCGCTGGTGAAGCTTCTTTGCTATTTTATGCATTCATGAATTCCAATTTTTAGGGCCTGTAAGTCCTATTATTATCGCTATTATAATAATATGGCTATTGGTTCGTAAAACATGCAAATGCGTGAAATATTTATAATACGCATATTCCTCTGCTTGCAATCCACGCTGGCAAGAGCCGGAGAACGGCCGGCCAAATTGTATTTATTTATTTATTATCCAATTTTTTGATTCCTAGTTTACCCAAAGGTATATTAGGAATATAATTTAAAAATTTATGAATATAATACATTTACAAAAAACATAAAAGTTTGATATCAAGCTGACAAACAGTAAAGATCAAGATGAATCATTTAGCTTAAGAAATATTTTGTCTAAGAAAGCCATGAAATATTAATAAGTTTTGTAATTCATCAGAATGTGTAAGTGGTTTTGAGAAAGTGTAACCTAAGAACTGAAGCAATAATTCAAGTTCGTATCTTTCAAAACAGAAAAACGGGCAATCAAATAAAATGTGAGGGACGTCTTCAAGATGATTTTCACAAATACAATCACCTGTGGATTTGATTTTGAATCGAAATAAGTAAGCTGAAAATTTGCCATGTCTAGTTAAGAATTGATTGAGAGCATAGTTAGGATTAACGAATTTACATTTATGTTTGTCAGAAACTGTTGGGAAATATAAATCCTTAGTCAAAGCACCACAATCACTTTTTAACCAATATTCATTCCAGTCGTTGATGATAATCTCCTTTAATGTTTGCTTCACATAAAAAATGGGACATAGAGTGTATGTCTATGGAAGATCTGAAGTCGCAGCTCTCTTTGCAAGCTCATCTGCACGTTCATTTCCGGCAATCCCGACGTGTACTGACCCATTTAATACACAGATGAGAACTACATAATACTTGACTTCTTATTTCAGCTTCAATAGGACTACTGTTTTTCGTATCTTTCAAAGCTGCAATTGCTGCTTGTGAGTCACTGTAAAGGCGAGCGGTACATTGTAAGTTGTTGCACCACTTCACTGCTTCACGGATTGCTAATAATTCAGCTTGAAAAACTGAACACTCCTTGGCAAGTCTGAACATGGAAGAATGGCATTTTATGGAGCGAGAGAATACCACAAACGCACATCCTACTTTAGCACTTTTACTAAGACCTTCAGCTATCCGAGAGCCATCTGTGTAAGTGGAGTACTGGTGATATTCTGCTGCATAATCTTCAAGGAGACTAGAGACACCAGTGGCAGGAT
This sequence comes from Mantis religiosa, assembly GCA_030765055.1. Taxonomy (NCBI): domain Eukaryota; kingdom Metazoa; phylum Arthropoda; class Insecta; order Mantodea; family Mantidae; genus Mantis; species Mantis religiosa. The sequence goes on along the minus strand of CM060953.1, from coordinate 60,307,940 downwards.
GAGAAGCTTGTTTAACTGGTTGTTCAAGTTGCAGGTGTGAAATATGTTGTGGCAAGGCTCGGCCATTTCTAATGTTGTTGATATTTGCCTTATATACACCAGTAAGAAAGATGGGTTCAATATTAGCAATAATGAGTGCTGCTGGAGTGGAGATGGTGCGGTATTCTCGCATGATTCTTAAGATGTATCCACGTTGTATCTGTAATAATTTAGTTTGTGCCGCCCATCTCTTCTGAAAAATACTTTGCAATGATCCTGCGCAATAGACAACTATAGGTTCAACTGCCTATTTATAAATTAACTTCAATAAAGAAGATTTTAAGCCCCATGTTGGTCTCGTTAAAGCAGTCAGTGCGGTAAGAAGCTTACCAGCCTTCCTGGCTACATAATCAAGATGATTTCGGAACGTTAGACGCCTGTCTAAAATAACTCCTAGATACTTCAAATTATCCACTAATTTAATCTTTCTATTATTCATGTAAAAAGATAATTCTTCCAAATTTCTTTTCTTAGTGGCTAGCATAGCCAATATCTTGTTGGCATTAAAGTTCAATTTGTTAGTTACACCCCAGGAATGAATGATATGGAGGGCTTCATTGGCTGTCGTCTGTAACTTCTGAAAGGTTGTAGACTTAATAAGTAATAGAGCATGATCAGCATATGCGTATAACTGGCATTTTCTGGTAATTGTTGTGTTATTAAATCATCATATAGTAGAACCCAAAAACTGGGCTACAAATTGAACCTTGTGGACATCCACGAGTCATTTGTTTGATAACAGTTATATTATTTATACTAAGCTGACAATTAAGGTTGTGAAAGTAGTTGGTTACAATCTTATATAAGTTGCTAGGACAACCTTTCACTTTTAATTGGTGTAGTATCTTTGGCCACCAGGCATGGTCAAACGGCCAAACTGTAGTAGTGGCATTTCTAACCACTTAAAAATCTCAATGACTTACCATTTTTACATGTAATGTTCCCAAGCACCAAACCACTTGTATCAATCCTCTCAAATCACTTGGCACTTTTTACATGAATTTGGCACTTAAGTATCCAGTTGTGTTTATTTGAATGCAAAAATTAAAATTCAGTTTAGAACTTCACGGGCAATATACGTTTTGAGGCCCACTGTATAACAAAATTTAGAAACTTTTGCGTGCATATGTGTGAACAGCACAATTTAGAAATGAAAAGCTTGACAACTATTAAACGTGGGATTTAAATTCAATATCTTCTTAGAATATAACACAAAAGTGTTAAAGAAAATTCCACTATCCCACACTAATATAGAACTTATTTACAATGTTTAAATTTATCAGAATGTCTCTAATGATTTTATTTTAAAGCACCAAAAAGTGTTTTCGCAAGAGAAATGAAATTGTGTATTTTCAATTTTATGCAATAGCCTATGAGGCTCTCTTCATTTGGAATAAATATTTGTATAATTTTGTAAAACTAGTAACCACATGTGAAACACAAAAACGTACTACAAAAAATAAATTTTTATCTTTAACAAAGAAATGTATTTCAAATAAATTTATGAGCTACTAATATTCTAAAAGTATTTTATAAGATATGTAGACATATTAAAAGTTATATGAATAGTAATATGTTAGTGCTAGGTACATAGTAGGCAGTAATTAACAAGATAAAACAATTGCATATGGAGTAACTGTTGAATGTACTTACTAAGAATGGGATCTCGATAGGCATACAGCCATATTGTTAGCAAGGAAAGTAAAGGAACGGATAGAAGCTGTAATCTCACAAACATGTACAAAAATGTAATTAATTAACTTTATTATAATTAGAATAGGCTGGTGCACTGAAAAGCAGTAATACAGAAAAGTATTATTATTGTAACTGCGAAAACTATGATGTAAAAGTATAGCAAGAAACTTATAAATAGTCAAAAAAGCAATGTAAGCATTGCATGTTGTATTGCAGTATTGTAAGTAATGTAACATATTGTTTATATGTTTATATCAATAAATAGAAAAAATATATGTATATAAATATATAGGATATTACGTAGAGAAACGAAAAATTAGATTTGTATTATGGTATTCATAAATAAAAAGTCATTAGCCTAAAGCCGAAAGTCTAACTATTTATTAGGTATTATCTCATAGGTAATGTCTTTTTGTAAGAAAAACAATTGTTTAAAATATGTTCTGACAAGCAATTAATTGATTTTCAAAGTATAGACTATTAGATTCTATGTCTTGAGTCGTTGCACAGCAAAGTTTATTATCCTACGATGGTACCAGCCTCTGGTTTTTCATGTGAAGAAATCGGTGACACCCACTTGCATTGCTTCAATGTTGGCAAAATTTCTTCCGCATGGAAAATGGGCCATGTATCGAAAAAGATGATAAAGATGCGAGATCAGGGCTGTGTCCTGGGTGTGGTAGCAATTCGTTTCCTCCAAATTCCTGAATTTTTTCCTTGGTTATTCGTACAGTAAGGGGTATTTCATTGTCCTGTTGCAATAGAACTGTATTTTGGTTAACCAATGCTGGCTATCCTAGTCTTAAAATTTCATGAAATCGTTCCATTTGTTAAGAATAAAGATTCGTATCAATCGCCCGTACGTTTGGAACAAACTCCCAATGAATCACATCTTCAAAATCCCACCAGAAAAACATTATTTTGGGACCGAAATGATTTGTTTTAACGATGACTTGGGCGGTTGGCGGGCATCTGGCCACTGTTTCGAGGCATTGGAGCTTCGTTAATATACCCATTTTTCATCAGAAGTGACAACTCTCCTGACAAATCTATCATCCCTGGGATTACGGATAACGACAGATATCCGGTCTACTTTCAGCCTATTGAGGTGTCAGTTCATGAGGTACAGATCTGCAGCTTCTGCATTATTTTCCAAATTTTGTAATGTGATGATGTATGATATCCTTTGATGTTGCTCTGAAAGCCTGTGGGTACTTTAATATGGATTTTCTAGCAAAACTTGGCGTGTATGCTCAATACTTTAGGTCTTCCATAACGCGGAAAATCTTTAGTGTTTTCGCCTCCATTGTTTAAACGTTGCTACCATCGTTTTGCCACTCACTCAAACTTTGTTAGCTGTATTTTGTGATTGTTTATTAACAACTGAAGAGTGATACATGCTCGGAACGGACGCAACACTAGCCATGGCATCCTGTAAATAGGATTGCCAAACCAAAGAAACCCAATAAATTTTCCAAAACACCACAGTCAAAACACTGACTTTACTTATGAGACCGCCTAATATTTAATTCTTATATGTCACTGTGTTATATGTGAACTATTTAAAATAATTACGTCTAGTTTTAGAACACATTTACTTTGGGTTTTGACCTCTCTAAGCAGTTTAGCCATAAACGCTACTACGTAATATGAATGAGTTAATTATTTTGAAAAGTTTTTACAATTTCTTCAATAAGAAGCTATTGGAATAATATACGAATGACATTCCTACCTTTAACATTTAAATAATGTTATTGGAAGCAATAATATTTCAATAGCAATTTGGACTTCAGGAAAGGTAAAAATTGTACAGGTAAATAAATTTGTGCTATAGTAAACAATATTAAACAAAATGAATTTCAATCAAGTAAAATCATTTTCTCTTAATTGATTTCATTATACTTAGATAAAGTATAAAGACCATAAATATGGGAAACTAAATAATGGGGGACCACTAAAGCAACTAATAGACGTAAATAATGTATATGAAAATACAACCTTTAAATATGAAGTGAAAACAATGGAGTGGTAGCATATGCAATATATTGTGAAGACCTTGCCATGGATGTTAATGGATAAAGATGCTACTCGGCCAGATCAATCATGGGGAATAGTTCAGATAGGACTCACGCTTTCTGGAAAGGTTGGGATTTCTATTGGTACATGTTCTATAAAGGTAGGGTAGCACTAACTAAAAACCACAATTAACTTTATAAGAAGATTTACAACAATAAATAAGTACAAGATGGGTCCGGAGGCCATTACCTTATAAGGACGGTACAGCATGCCTGCTCTAGTACAGTCCAAAACACAAGAGAGGAAGCTTCTTGCATGCTTCATAGAGGCAGGAGAGGTCACGTGACGTGACGTTACACGCACCACCATAGTTAAATGACTACTTTCAAGTCACTATTTGTACTAATCAAAATAGTCACTGTTGTGACAATATGTATATCTATTTATGTACTTATTTATCTATTTATTTCTTTAGAATAAATAGACTATTAAATGCAAAGATCAAAGGTGAAATCTATTTGAGAAGCAAGATAGTAAAACCAGAAAATGAATTACAATGCTGTTGCAAACCAGGATTGTAAGGGGGATGAAGGACTTACAAACCTAATCAACAACTGGGGGTGCAGCTATTGAAAGGATAAGGGGAGCAGATAGTAGAGCTAAACAGGTCAAAGGTTAGGGACATGAGTAGGGTTAAATTAAAGTGATGGGTTCTGCATAACATTGACAAATATATTTTAAAGATCGGGGAAGTCAAATCAAACAAAGCTCTCCTTTATCTTGAAGAGATAAAGGGTGCAATCAACACAGACATTGAATCAATTATTACATGATAAATAAATATTACCTTTTATGTAGAGTGGCGTAGAGTTCTGTAAAAGAGGTGGCTGGTTCACTTTGATGAGTTGAGTTTTGTAGAAGTATTCACAAATTCTATGATGAGACTAAAGTATCAGCATCCAATGACCTAACCAACTAACTGACTGATCAAATGACGATTGACTAACTAACCACGATCTGACTAACCCTTCCTTACTGGCTGTAATCGTTTAAATAGAACTGGCTTTCAAAATATCTGCCATCATACGACTCAGCGATTCTTCACAGAGGGTTTGCATCCTATGGTGCAATGTTGAGCAACCCAAGAATGACTCTTCTTAATTTTTCTGTAGATTTAACAGAACACATATGAGATGGCAGGTCAATACCACTGCTTACTCTGATCACTGAGTCATCCAACCTGTCTCAACTTGTTAATTCCTGCTAAAGCCTGAAGCTTACCACGAAATGAAAAGTGAACCTCCAATAATTAAAATATTTCCCAAATCTTGTTCAGAGATACGCAACAATACATTATGCGCATATAAACTAACATAGCAAACGAATCCAGTATATAAATATTAGCTTAAAATTAAAGTAAGTCCCCTTACTTCTTGTCATGTGCGCAAGAATCAATAGCGCCGTTTATTCACATCCTCATAGGCGCATTGTGCTATTTACCCACAGTCTATCGTCAAACCGCAACAATGGTTGCTGGGACCAGTGTGTACCTATGGTCAATGTACGACATCCTTACTCTGAACAGTTAACTGAACATACTCGTTCTCTCTCTTTCTGAGGTGCCATGTGGTGATTCAGGTATTATAAATAGACATATGAATGAACTCCTGTAATTCCTTAAGTGGAACATAGACCCTGCTGAACCTCGCAACCTCGAAGCCCGTAGGCAACATGTTGATGATCAGAGGTTTCTTGATCAGAGATTCCGGATGATTGATAGCCCAACGCCGGAAGTGAAAGTAAGAGAGGCATGCGGTTATAGGAATGATGATGGAGCAATCAGTGGAATTCTGGCGGAGGAAACCGGAGGACCCGGAGAAACCCCACCCCAGCGCCATGTAGTCCACCACAAATCTCGCTTTACGGTCACCTGGGATAGGAACGGGACCGCCTAGAGCAGAACCAAGCGGTCTAACCACTCAGCCACAGTGCGGCCATAAATTCGCATAGGAAGAAAAATATTTGCAGTTATGTATAATGCATTTGTATCCAAACCGGGAGAAAAATATTCTGCGTCGTAGTAGAAAAGCTTACATTCCCTAGAACCTGGTGGAATATATAAGTCGTCGTAAAATTAGTAATAACCAGGGCTAGGAAGTTCGTACCGCTCGCCGTTCCCTATACAGGTTGCGGCCGACGCTCTCCCGGCATCCAAACAAGTCATAGAGAAGAAACGCACAGCGGAGAGGCTTTGAAACATGTTACCCAGAGAAAAACTGACTTATGAGACGCTCACTTTCTTCTCGGTCAGCCACCCAAGTGAACAGATGATTAGATATCATCTCTGTAACATTTTCTGATCGAATGTAAAATAATATCCAAATAATAAAATTATTTTCTTAAAATCTGAAGACTCTTGCTAAACAAAATGCCAAAGCAGGAATTTTACTACATGTTTACTCATCTGCGGCGGTATTATTAACAATAATGTACCTCTGAAGCCTTTCAAATGAAAAACTTATTCTATGTCCCGTAAACAAGATTTAGTTTATTGATAATCTGTTGCAAATTCGTTAATGATTTCAGCTAATTTAGTTTCTCTTATTCCCATGCTTGCTGAAGTATCCCACTGAAATATAAATGTAAATAATGAAATAAATAAGGACGTGCATCAGTACACTTCTAGAAACATACAATGGTTGTATAGTTGCTCATCCTTGAAGCACAACTGAAATGTTATTCGAATGTCTTCCTACCAACGTGCTCTGTGTCAGGCAGTTACACTTGTTTTGCAGTAATGAGTTGCATTCTACGAAGAACCTTGCCCTTGCTAGTAGCGCTGCGTGGTGTAGCGATGCCTGGCCGCTCTTAAACTGCTTAAGGAAATTGGTACGAACCTCCTAGCTCTGGTAATAATATATACAGTATGTTACGTATATAGGAATTTTGATAACTCATATCTGTTTTAGTGTGTAGGCTGGTTTTCACCTTCACATAACAACTTTCCGTAAACACAACACATAATTTATCAAGTGATGTTTTTAGAAAGGTTATAACTGTGCTACTAAATGAACAATCCCTATTACTTTTGACTCAGGTGTTGATATTTCAATACATGACTTGCTGGCCAGTTAATCTGGGACTATTAGTCTTTCAGGAAACCTTAACGCTCAGTTATACATTAAAATAAACAATGGGTGTATTGAAATGCAAGGAGAAGAATTAAATCCTTAATTAAATGCTTTTCCACATGTTTTATTTCTGTCTATTAGAGTGTAATTTGTATATGACACAAATAATAATGTTTAGGTACTGATTTCTCCATTTGTTATCAGTTATGGTAAAGTGATCTCCATATTCGTTGTAGCTCGCTTTGCTTTACCCCTCGCAACAGTCTTTAGCACGCTCTCGGGGAAAATATGGCTTGTGTCTGCCTCATGTACTTGGAGCTACTATGCAAACCGTTAACATATTATTTTACCTTGAATTTGTTACTATGCAAATAAAATAAGTACACATTCATTACACTGTCCTGAATTACCAGTACAGCTCTGTGTGAGAGTGTGTGTACGACAGAGAGTGAGTGTGTGTGTGTGTTTGTGTGTGTGTTTGTGTGTGTGTGTGCGTGTGTGTGTGTGTGTGTGTGTGTGTGTGTGTGTGTGTGCTGAAAACTGAAATATAAATATTGCACTTTGTATTAAGTCTACCTATTTAAACCTTTTTGTGAGCCTACTGAAATTTTCTGAATTTTTCAGCTATAGTTCTTGAAATTTCAGGAAGTTTTTGTGCCTTTAATATAATTTATCAGAGTTGGTACGTATTTTGTAGGTACTACTAATGCCTAGTGATAAACTAGCCTATCTTAGTAGCTCATTATTAGCTAGTGAGGTTAGTTCCACATTTTCTCTCCAGCTCGCTCACAATTCTCCACTAGCTTTCTCCTGCACTTGGCATTGTGTCACTCAATGTCACTTCCCTTTCTCTTCCCTCAAACATCATGCTTTGCGGGTGGCAGGACATTACGGCGCAGCTATGCTAGTAGTATGGGACTTCTTGGACGCCAGGAAGAACAAAACAGATGCGTAAAACATCGTTCTCCTTCAACGGTAACTATTTTATACTAATGGAGAATCAAAGTAACACAGAAAACGCGACAGAAAGACTATACAGGTTGATTCGAAGCGACACCGAACGAATATAGCCGTTTCGTTGTCCGATATCCGTGTCGCAGCTTTGAAATTCTCTTAGATATAATTTCATGCAGAATTACATATTACATTATGTTGTGATTAGGCAGCGCAGGAAACACTCATGTGCGAACCTCAAAAGTTGTAGTTGGGACGCACCGGTCACGAAAACGAAAGCATTGCTCCTTGCTCTTTATCAGTGACCCTAGCCTCGCTTTCAGGCAATGGGGCAAAGGGCAGTTACTTTTGAAAAAAGTCGTAATGATATGGAAAGTTCCAAGATTGCTCATTTTTCTATGATCTTAATAATTGTACAGTGCGTTCAACCAGTTACTTCAACTTTATCTAAAATTCTTTGATATGTTCTCTGTTCTATTTATCATTTAATGCTTCCATCCTCAATCTCAATAACATCAACTTCCCTCTGAAAGGTTTAAGTTGCATACGTCCACCAGCTTATTTGTTGTCATCGACTGTTATAGCGGAAAGTTGGAACAAACGCCCATAAACAAATAACTATAGAATAGCTTCTTTATTGCGGTTTCATAAGCCAAAGAAATTCTTAATAGTAGCAAGCTACCGTAGAGTACGTCGTCGTGCTTACAAACAGCTACAGCAGGCGGCACGGTATGTCACCTGCCTGCGAACTTCGTCAGCGTGAAGCACGCGGCGTTGTTCCTGTAACAGCCTAATCCACACTCTTTCTGGTGTGCAACTATGATTCCAGTTCCAAATGCAGTTGAAAGGATGGAATCGAGAACAAAAAAAAAATCTACCAACAGATCTAGAAGAATTAATGTTGTTGTTAAATATTGCTTTTGAGAGAAGGGGAGAGGTATTAGATCTAGAAGAATTATATAATGATCTTGTTCTATGTTATGGTCGAGTTGTATTTGATTCAGCAGCAAGCTGGCCACATTGTTATGTACAAATTAGACATTCAGGATTAAATAGATCGGAGATTTTTAAAAAAAGATGTCGTAAAGGATAATGTAGTAAAAACCGCCAATTTTAATCCTAGCTTTAAGCCAGAAACAACACTTTATAAGACCAATACACAAAAAATTCCAAATAAATCTAATAAATCGGAAAATATTATAGCAACATGTTTATCAGCTGTAAATACAAATAAATCTATAACTTCTAAACAAAATAAATATAAAATAGCCCCAGTAAATAAATTTAAGGACAATATAAGAAGATTCAATCATAATATGGCAAATGAAGTAAATGAAAATAGAGAGAATTTCGCAAAAGTAAGAAGAGATGTATTTGGTGGATTAAATTTAGGAAGTAACTCATGGAGGAAAGCTTAAGAATTGCACAGATAAATGGGCAAAGAAGTAAATTGGTTATGGCGGAAATAAGAAAAATTGCAGAAGAATTAAAATTAGATATTATCTGTATTCAAGAACCGTATGTGGTAAATTCCAAAATTCCATATATGCCGTTAAGATCCCGACAAATCTTATCTCAGGAAAAGTCAATGGCAGCAATAGTAATTTTCAAGCAATATTTGCAAATAGTAAACATAGCGCAATTTCTGGATACGCATGTTAATTGCATTGAAGTTATAACAAAGTATGGAAGTTTTATATTGGCAAATTATTATTTTCAATATAGTTTGGATATTGAACCCTTTCTATATAAATTACAAAATATTCATAACAAATTCAGAAATAAAGAAATCATGCATGTATGTGATTGTAATGCAAAATCAACTTGGTGGTTCAGTAAAAGACCAGATGAAAGAGGGGAGAAACTGGAAGAACATATCTCGGAATTAAATTTATATGTAATAAATAAAGATGGTAATCCACCAACTTTTCAAAATAGAGCAGGTGCTGAAGAAAATATAGATATTACTTTAGCGTCAGCAACAGCGGAGAAGAAGATTAGAAATTGGTGTGTCACACAGGGTCAGACCACAAGTGATCATAATTTGATTTATTTTGATTATATATTGAATGGGGAAGTAATTCAAGAAGAACATGAAATAGAATTACGTTATAATTATAAAAGAGCAAATTGGGATAAGATGAAGCAAGTATTTAAGGATTTAAATTTACAGTATACGGGAATATCAGTGGATTTGGATGCAATAAATTTAACACAAGCAATAAAAGTAGCAGTATCAAAATCCGTTCCAAAGATAACAATTTCTAATAACAATGATAAAATAAAATGGACAGATAGATTGCAGAAGCTGAGATCGTTAGCAAGGAAATTAAGAAGAATATATCAAAAATCAAACATACATACGGAAAGAGAAGAGAACTTAAAGAATTATAGGTAGGCCAAACAAAAGTATAAACAATTATTAGAAGACACCAGAAAACAACATTGGGAACAGTTCGTTGAGAATAATTTAAAACAAGATGTCTGGGGACAACCGTATAAAATTATTATGGATAAAATTAAGAAGCCTGAAATCTTAACCACATTAGATAAGGGTATTGGAGAGATGACAGAAAGCGGGAAAGAATCGGTGGAATTGTTATTACATACGTTATTGCCAGATGATAAAGAGGAAGAAGATGATGATATTCATGTTGAAAAAAGAAACCAGATGATGTTGCAGTATACAGGAAATCCTGTTTATCCCTTTGATATTACAGAAATAAAATTAATTCTGCAGAAGTTAAAAAAGAAGAAGGCACCTGGTCCAGATGGTATTATAAATGAAGTCTTGTATAATCTACGAGAAGAAATTGTCTTGTTTTTGTGTTTCTTGTTTAATGATTGTTTGGCAAGAGGAAGATTTCCAAACTTGTGGAAGGAGGCAAAGGTTGTAATTTTGTGCAAAGGAGCAGATAAGGACAGAACGCAACCAAAATCTTTCAGACCAGCATGTTTATTAAATGCTATCGGCAAGATCTTTGAACAGTTAATATATAAAAGAATAATGGAAAATAGGTTGATGCTGGGTATGAATAATAAACAATTTGGTTTCAGCAAGGGATATTCAACTGAGGATGCAATATTAAAAATTCAAGAAACAGGTCAAAAAGCCAAAAGAATTATGTAATTGGATTATTTGTGGACATATCGAGCGCTTTTGATAATTTATGGTGGCCGTATTTTTTCGGCATTTTAAAAGACAAGAAATATTCAAGTACTATTTATAATTTATTAAAGGATTATTGCTCCAATAGAGAAGTATTCATTGGTGGATCAAATTTTAAAACTAGGAAGAAGATAACCAAGGGTTGCCCTCAGGGTTCTATCTTGGGGCCCCTTTTTTGGGATATTTTATCAGAAGATTTATTAGAATTACTGGAAAGAGATCATCAGGTTTTGGATGTAATAGCGTATGCTGATGATATAGTCATAATGATGGATGGACAGAGCAGACTAGAGCTAGAAAATAAAGCAAGAGAAGTTACAAATACATTATCAAATTGGTGTTTCAGAACAAAACTAAAAATTGCACCAAACAAGTCAAATTATGTGCTTTTTAAGGGAAATTTAAAGCGGGATCCTACAGTGAAGATAAATAATCAGAACATTAAACGGGGAAAAGAGATGAGATATTTGGGTATCATGATAGATGCAAAATTTCATTTCAGAAAACACACGGAGTATATTAGGCAGAAAGCAGAGAAAATAATGCTAAAGTTAGCAAGAATAACCAATTTAAATTTTGTACTTCCATTGCGTACCATACAGATATATCATAACACCATTTTTGCTTCAATTATGACGTATGCGGCAGCAGTTTGGGCAGAAAGGATGGACGATGTGCAAATAAGAAGATTGTTGAGAAGAACGCAAAGAAAAGTATTATTACGTCTGACAGGAGCTGTAAAAACAACACCAACTATGGCATTGCTAGTAACAACGGCCATTTGGCCGATTGATTTATTAATAAGATTGAAGGGCGCAAAATTTTGGGCGAAAAAATGAAATTTAGAAAAAGTTTATAATATAACTGGAGTCAGAACAAACAAATCTTGGGTGATTAAAAATAGTTTAAAAGATAAATGGCAAAATGAATGGACAGAAAGTCTAGAAGGTAGAAGAGTGTTTGAAATTTTTCAGAACGTCAAAGAGAGATTAAAATTGAATTTTATTCAACCAACAAAGGGATTTATACATTATATAACAGGACACGGACCTTATAAGACCTATTGGAAGAAAATCAATAAAACTGAAAATGATATATGTGAATTATGTAACAAACAAGATAATCCTGAACATGTAGTATTTGAATGTGGAAGATATGCAATTCACCAACAAGAAGAGGGGCATGCGCTAGCAGGATATATCGTAAATGACATAATTCGAGATCCACAATTAGTAAATAAATTACAAGTTTTGACTAACTTTGTAAGTAAGAAAGCATGGGAGGTAAAAATATTCAAAGGAGAAAGAGTTGATAATAGGCGAAGAATAGTACAAGATCCAAGAAGGAGTTCTAGAATACAAAATAGGATAAGACGGGAAGAGTTATTGAATAATCTAACAATGGAGGGAATTCAAGAAGAAGAAATAGATCAACAAGAAGAAGAATTAGAATAAGTACAATTAGAAATTGATAAACTTAATCAAGTCAATAGAAGAAGATTCTTTGTAACCTCAAAAGGAAGACAGGAATGGGCAGAGAGAAGAACATTCAGATCTAGGAGAAGAGAGGGAGAGACATTTGCGGAATATAGAAGTAGATTACAAGAGGAAAGAGAAGGGTAGAGAGAGTAATAAGAAGAGAAGTATCAGCGTGAGTTCAAAATAGAGTTGACTGCATGGGCGGCGGAGGGAGAGAGTGATGGCGGAGGCCATAGTGGACTACAGCATTAGTAGATTTAGATGTAGATTTAGAAAATAAGGATTTTGTAATTTTTATAGTTGTTTTCTGTTTTTGCTTTTTTGTGTTTATTTCTGTTATTTTATTTCATTTTATTTTTGTAGATTAGTATTCTGAGAGATTTGTATAATTATAACAATTGTAAGGATTTTATGGAAAATAAAGAGAAAATTTGGATATATGCCCCGGTATAGTTGTCTAGGTGCCGGGGTAGAATATTCAGATTTTATTTAATTTATTTATTTATTTATTTATTTATTTATTTGTTTGTTTGTTTGTTTGTTTGTTTGTTTGTTTGTCTGTTTGTTTGTTTGTTTGTTTGTTTGTTTGTTTGTTTGTTTGTTTGTTTGTTTGTTTGTTTGTTTGTTTGTTGGTTTGTTTGTTTGTTTGTTTGTTTGTTTGTTTGTTTATTTATTTATTTATTTATTTATTTATTTATTTATTTATTTTTTATTTATTTATTTATTTATTTATTTATTTATTTATTTATTTATTTATTTATTTATTTATTTATTTATTTATTTATTTATTTATTTATTTATTTATTTATTTATTTATTTATTTATTTATTTATTTATTTATTTATTTATTTATTTATTTATTTATTTATTTATTTATTTATTTATTTATTTATTTATTTATTTATTTATTTATCTATTTATCTATTTATTTATTTATTTATTTATTTATTTATTTATTTATTTATTTATTTATTTATTTATTTATTTATTTATTTATCTATTTATTTATTTATTTGTGCTTTTATGCGGCTCTATTGGCGGCAAAAACTATGTGTCACATAGAATTTGAGCAACTACTTCTTGATGTCCTTTCGAATCAGCCTGTGTGCAGCTTAGTCTTAGTCTTACGTTGTAAGAGTAAAGGTAGGATCTTGTCAGTATATTTAAAAACAAAACTGATAATTACACTCACGTAAATTTCTTTAACCATCCCTTCGCCAACGTTTTGTTACATATTTTCTCCTAGGTACAATGAGAGTATGGAAAAGACAAAATAAATGCCTTAAGCGCTGCGACCAGATATAATCTAATGTGCCTCCCTTTGTTAACTCTACTAACAAGGAAACTATCACTTTGTTGACACCTGTACGCGTTTGAGAATTTGATGCTATCATCTCTCATCTATGTGGGGCCTGTGTGCCAAAAATCGGGTGCGCAGTGTATTACGATTACGGTGTACACAGGCAGCTGAGGCTGACCTCCCTCTTGTACCAGGGAGTTACCGAGCTGTCCCCGAAGGGCCAGGGCACCTCCGTGGCTCTTTACAGTTGGGCAAGACCTACACAAAACACAAAACACAAGACGGGTGGAAGTGCATACGCCACTAACGCGCGACAACCCCAAAAGGGGAAGGCTACCGAACAACCTCGTTAGGGGCGCCTGGTAATCTAGCACACCTTCTACTAGCGGTGCGAAGTATAACTGAAAGTACCCGAAAATGAGTCCAGAATATGCAGGAACATACAGACATAATAACAGTTGTTGAGTCCAGAGGTTCTACTCCCATTATTCCTGGATCCGTAGGACCAAGACCCGGGCCTCTTTCAAGCAGGGAGTATCCGAGCTGTCCCAAAGGGCGACCGGCGTCCTCCGTTGGGCTTTCCATAGGGCACGACCTGGGTTACTAACAAGTGCCCCCCCCTAATCTGGTCCAAGGACACAAGACGGGATGGAAGTGGATACGCCACTTACGCGCGCCAACGCCAAAAGCTGAAGGCTACCGATATGACCTCGGTGGGGCCGCCTGGCGATCTAGCACAGCTTCTACTGGATCTGCAGGCTAGTACCCGAGAATATTAATGACTTCCCTCAAACCCGTCCGGAGACGTACCCGATTACCCACGGGAATCGAGACCAACCCAATCCGAACAAATCCCAAAGGGAGGGGCTCAAATGTTTGGGCCGAGGTTCCTCTAGTAACGTCAGAGGTACCACGAGTGCTAAGGGTCCGCAGCGTCCGCACCACGGCAGCTGAAGGGGACGGATCCGCTCCCCTACGGGAGCACAGGCATAACACAGCATTGTACGTGAGGGATTGTTTACCCCTAGCGATCAGCGGTCTACACATGGCATACGTAAGGAGCAGCGTTTTCCGCCACAGAGCTGACAAGGGATGCCCAGCATCTACTTGCAAGTGGTCGCATGCGGCACTTGTCAGGCTTCAGTTTCGGGCGTTACAGTTCTATTACGCAGCGGACTTTTTGTGCACCTGGTTTATATACAGCAGGCATTACACCATCAAATTTTCAAGTGCGTAGCAGTATTAGTACAGTGATAATTTCCTTATAAGAATCATTTTTTGAAATCTTGCAATAGCATGGTTTCCTTTACTTTAAATGGCTGTAAAAGGCTCAAGTCCATTTCAAATGGAACGCTGTTTACTTGGCTTTTTGGCATTTCCTTCAGACTGAGTCGATTAACTTGCTGATTTTGAACAAATACCATATAACTGGCAATGTCCAATTATAAGACCAATTGTCCGTTTTAGTTATATTCCATTCAGAGCGGTAGTTGCATCCTTCTTTTTTTGTCTCTTTGATAACAGCCTTGGAGAACCTGGGTCATGCCAAGAATTTTCTATGGTCAATTCAGTAGAGATAGACAATTTGTTTTGAAAGTGATTTAAAAGACACCATTCTTTCATGACCGGGTGAAGAAAGACGAATATTTGAATTAAGTATAAGTATTGCAAAATTTTAACCAATAACAAAGAATATCTCGGAGGAAATATCTAACTCTATGAAACATTGATTTCACATAAATTGTGTGATTTAACGGAAATGTACTTTTTGTATTAAAATTTTGTGTATATCTTACAGTTTATCAGTTGCGCAAAATAATCCAGGATGAAGAGGACTCCAGAGGCTATCCTCGGAATATTAAAATAAAACAGGTTTTATTTTTGGACCCTCTTTAACTTCTTTGGTTCTCAGTGTCTCTTTCCTATTGGCTGAAATTTGCTCAGAGGCCTCTCTATTAGGCTTCAGGTCCTTACGCACCATAAATGTACAACACATGACTACCGGCTTCCGTTAAGAATTTTTACGCCCATAGATTCATCGCCTTCCGCTAGGTTTGAACCCAGACCTTTGGAACTAGAGACCAACAAGTTACCCCTAGGCTACATAGAACGACAGAACATTTAAGATAATCATTTCATTCGTCAGGATGCCCGCCTCGGTAGCATGGTGGTAGCATGTCTGCCTCACGTTCAAGAGGTCCCGAGTTCGAATCTCGGCCAGGGTGGGTTACCTGGATAAGGTTTTTTCCTGGGTTTCCCCTTATCCTGAAAGACGAATGTCAGGTAACTCTAAGCTCCATGGACCACGGGCTCATTTGAGCATTATTTCACCCATTCCATTCATCGTCCGATATGACTTAACGTTGGAGGACGTAAATTAAAAAAAGATCGTCAGGATAGTTATTTTAATCATCATTAGAGCGAGCATTTTTGTTACCGAACGTGTAGCCGATCGAGTAGTTTGTTGTGGTATAGCAGTGAGACGAGAGGGTTGTCGTGCAGGTTAACGTGATGCTCCCGATATGAAAGGTGTGCATTTAGAATAGTAAGCTGGAAATAGTTTACGTCATTGTGACCTGAGTATACTACTATGCAAGTTATTCAGTATACAAAGTTATAGATACATTTGTGCAAAACAATCTCTGTTTGCATCTCTGTTTGTTTGCACAAATTTGGAATAGTGTGACAAATATACTTCATCTTCTATCAACAGTTCAACTTCTTCATATCCAAAGATGAAGCAACTGCAACCAGTTAATATCACAGGTGACAACCAATCATCTGTGTCCAGCCCCAATGTTCCAGTCCCAAATGTTGGTATTGAAAATCAGATCGTCAAGTGGAGGAGCCTTAAGTTTCTTGGAGAGTCAGGTTTACGTCCGCCGACAGTAGTTGGAGCAGCATCCACTGAAGATGGTCTGAAGCAAAGACCGAAAAGCGCTTTTGGAAGAAATGGTGAAAACCTGCCTAGTCTGAGTGAGTAATCTTACAAATTAAGCATGCCAGCGACTCATATTTTATATAAAACATATCTCACTTTTAAAAACTTGACAAGTCTTCTTTAAAAAAATTACGTTAATGTCCATCGTATTCCATTAACGAAGTACGCCTTCCATAGCTTCGCAAAACATGCAGTCTGCGTCGGAGTTTGACCCCCAAATTCCAGGCAGCTTCCAAACCCATTCGGGAACAATCATCATCATCATCATCATCATCATCATCAGGAGCTCTTCATGGTTTAGGTCAATTCTCCTGTTCCGGCCTCATATTTCTTCCCAAGTTTTTATTGGTGTTCCTATTGCTCTTTAACCAGAAGGTTTATATCTTTAAAGCGATATGAAGTTTACTAGTCTCGCGGTATATAACTGCTGACGTCAGTCCCGAGGACAACACGCAGGGATAGTCCGGTTCGCAACGCGTAGCTTTAGTTTCATGACAACTACTGCTTACCAGGCAGGTAGATCTGCCTTTCAGGGAGTGCAAGGTGTTTGGCGTTTTGTGTTAATAGAATTACTTTCACAACAGTATTGGAAAAAGTTTTTAATATTATTTAGTATTATCAACAACCATTAAACAGCTTGAAGAATGTACTTTCGAGCTGTCTAAAAGCAGTCGAGGGTATGTCTGCAAAAATTAACAATATAGAGAATGCACCACCTACCAAACGAACAAAAAATGAATTGTCCAGTATTCAACACAAAAATGCTGGATTTTCAATGCTGTGTAATATAAGAAATAAACTAAGTCTCGGACAAACATATGAAAATGATTTGTACCACTCATATGCACCATTAACTCAAGAGCCCACCGTGGTAGCGTAGTTGGTAGCGTGTCTGCCTCACGTACAAGTGGTCCCGAGTTCATCTCGGTCAGGTTAAGCTACCTGGATAAGGTTTCTCCGGGGTTTCCCCTTATCCTGAAAGACAAATGTCGGGTAACTTTAAGCTCCGTGGACCCCGGACACATCTGAGCATTAATTCATCCATTTCATCCACCGTCCGATATGACTCAAGGTTGGAGGCCATAGAATTACAAACAAACAAAAAATAACGTCATGTGACATTGAACGAACTTTCTCCCAATATTTTTATATTGTTTCAGCGAGAGGCGCAGAAAATTCACGAATGTACATGGTTGTTCACTGTAATTCCTGCAACGAAAGCAATGAGAAGGATGGAATTTTGTAACGGAGGGTACATTTTGTATCTGTACCGGACTGTACGCACACAGCGCTTCGGTATACTTGTTGATACAGACGTTTGTTGATGTCTCGCTTGGCCTTGTATAGTACCTGTGTGCTAAGGTGTACGGGATCCGATGTCTGCTTATGACTGTAATGAAATGCAAGAGTTATCCATTCTTCGAAAAATACATTTACATTTTTCTATATTTATCTGTATCTTTACTTTAAAAAAAATATATGTCTAATTCTTTCCTTATTTCTTCATTTCTAATATGATTTTGTCTTGTACATCCTCTTACTGATCGGAGATATTTCATTTCTCCCACTTGCATTTGACTCCAGCCTATTTAAAAGTCCATGCCTCCGATCATACAATTATTTTAATCAAAATTGCAACCATAATTTTTAAAACATCGACAGTTTTTAGAAAGTTTCCATATAAATTGTAGTTGGTTTAAGGGATTTTGAGGCAATAAAATGGGTGGCGCACAGTTCCACGTTGACGAATAATATGGGTAGCTCAAGGTTGAGCAATGAGGTTTCTCTGAGGGTATGCGTGGGTATGTATGAGTAAGGATGGTTCTAATGACACTGGAATGCCCGTTTCACACTGGTTGCTTCTTTTTATCATAACATCAAACTCGAAGTTGCCGACCAAGGGTTACCAATAAGGGTGACTGAAGGTGGAATGCTTATTACTCGATAATACTTAATTCGTTACGTATAAACCGACAAATCTTCCCTCCGGTTCTAATCTGCCTTCGACCAAGACAGAGAAACTTCTTACTCTGCCGCTAGCTGCGGACCTTCTGTCCTTACACTATAGACAGCTGTGAGTGTGCGTAGCTTTCACTTTCTCGAAGCCCTTTATTCAACCAAAATTTCATTGTGACTATTTTGTCCATTGTGATTATTAGTCTTGGTCATGCCATTATTAAAGGTCCGAAGAATACCCTTTTCAAACAAAGTCAAGTGCTATCCCTTAGAATTCTGTTTCTCTCTTGTCTTTTGTTACACGATTCAACTCAACTGGCATTTAACTCAGTGCACCTGCCTGCACGTTTTGTAACAAAGATACACAATTTCTTTGAAATCCATCACCATTGTTTACTTATCGCATCCCTTAATTTCGGTATCAATTTAAATGCCAAGTTTGACATTTAAGCCCTTCATTTATTATACGTGAGACCGCAGTGCCATCACTGGAGCTCAGTTACCTTGCTAAGTGGGTCATTCTGCCCCAGCGGGTAGAAGCAGCTGATTTCAACTGTCCCTTTCTTGTTTGAGTTGAGCACCGTTCGTTAATACTAACTCGGTATCCTTCAATCAGAATTCTGTACATAGAACCTGTCTCCGATCCTGGTTGGCTAAGAAATACGTGTTAAAAATATCTGTTGTATATGAGCATATAGATTTGCTAAACTTATAGGTATGTATGTAAGAAAAGCTGTCGCATTATAGATTGTGAACTGGAATGATTTTAGAGTACAAGTTATGGGCAGGGTTGTGTATACTTAAAGATGGTTTCTCGTAAGGGTTTCCAATTTACTTTGCAACGGGGAGCGTAGCTGAAAGGACAGGAGGTCAGATGGTAGAGGTACATGGTAAAGGGAATTTATAGTCAGTAGTATAGAAATAGCACAACTTTCTACCAAATGCCAGTTTACTATAACATCATGATTTTCTACAAGTCAACCCCGAAGGCTTGAAGAGACTTTGGGTGGATTGGTGTTGATAGTTACATTAGTACATTAAGACTCAGTCGGGCTTGCCCTCAAGGAGATGTCGGTGCGTGGTGAAGTGAAGATATGGTGTAGCCTCCGGCCGCAAAAATACATTTGAGACTCTCGCGCGCCTCGATAATCACCGCTATAAGTATTCACGGCCACCCCCAAAAAAGGTGGACAACACACGTTGAACCTAGGGACTTTTTCCCTTTGATCAGCAGAAAAGCTTCTGGAACATTCCATCCGCCATGTTGGTTTAAGTCCAATGACCTGCTGATCGTCCATTACCAACTACCGGGTTCAACGTATAGAGTTGCTGCATTCTTACTTGGTTACTGCTCCGAAAATATGCAAATTACGGGTTTGTCGTATAATATGAGGTTTCTACATCTTAACTTCCACAAATTAATACTTCCAATTGTATAAAGAAACCTCATGCTATTAAAATTTCAAATAAATTCCTAAAATAAATCAAGTTCCTTCACTTCACCAAAGCATACGTGACACAATGTTTAAGTTTTTGAAACTTACGGTACCTACATTTTTGAACATGCTGCAAATGGGCAGTCATGCAGCTGCTGCATATAAATGTTCATTTATGTACTACAAGTTACGCGCGTCCTAACTAATTACCTTATGAAAATTACATCGAGCGCCATGTGCTAGCAAGCTGGGGCACTGCGAAAACAACTGCAAAGTACAGCGGCTCCTGGACGAACCGGCGCAACTAAAACATGCAGTTTTCCCAAAACTTTAGTCACACCCAACTGGAAACTTCCCAGAAGTCGAAACGTCAGTCAGAACGCCCCTCCAATGTGTTCGCTGCGAGGAGAAACTTTGGTTGCTGTTGTTATGCCGACGACATATGCTACCCCCTAGCGGCTGTTGTTGGAAACTTGAAGAGCCAACATCCCAGCCTCGGTGTTTATTCATCTGTGGCAAGAGAAACTGCCTGGCTAACTCAGCCACAAGCGAATTTCTTTAACCCTCCCTTGCATTTCTTATTTTGAAATATTCATGACTGGAACTTTGCTCTTAATTTATGTATTGGCACTTCTTTCCATTGGAAAACAGCCAGTATACGATATATTTTACCAGAATTATTCCTAAACCAAAGTTCTAAATGAATCGTGTAGTTGTTTCCTTCCTTTGTGTTCATCTGTATACATACTTTATTGCACATCCACTGAAGTTCTAGCAGCAAAGAATAAACTTCCTTTTTCATTTTCTACATTTCTTTCTTTTTGTGTGAATATTGGTAATGTATATTTAGCAGAGCAACTTCCATTCTAACCAGGGCAAGTCATCGGTATATACAGAGCGTCCAAATACGAGGCGTGTCCGTAAAATAAAGTCTCCAAGGCGCTGGAGCCGTGAGGAACGCTATTACGCGAGATCCGGCAACACTGGCGTCTAGCTTGGTTTCACCCCTTCAAATCCCCACCACGACGAACCCGTCGCAACTATTAGTCTTGACTGGGCAGCTGATTGCGATGGAGCTTCCTATCACTTCCGCCACCAAGTGGAGTTATGTGCAGTGATCCTTTTTTGAGTGCCAAGGACACTACCCCCACTGAAATGCATCGTCAGTTATGCAAAGTCTATGAGCCACAGTGTATGGACGTCAAAAACGTGCGAAAGTGGGTCAGAGAGTTCAAAGACGGACGTACAGCCGTCCATGACGAACAGCGATTTCAGCCGAAACAATTGCAAAAGTGGAGCAAGAAATGCTTAAAGATCGGCGTGTGACAGTTCGCGAGCTGTGCGAACTTATTTCTGAAGTCAGTAAGACTATGATTGACAAGATTTTGACCGAACATTTGCATTATCGCAAAGCTGATCTCCTGGCCCAGTTCGGATGGGACATCCTCACCCATCCCCCTATAGTCCAGACTTAGCGCCCATCTGTTTCCTGAGTTGAAATCACACCTGGGTGGAACACATTTCCAGACCAACGATGATTTCAAAAACTAGGTTGAGCACTACCTGCGCAACTTGGCGGGAGAGTGCTATGACAAGGGTATACAGAAACTTCCACAGCGCCTGCAAAAGTGTATAGATCACAATGGTGATTACGTTGAAAAATACCTGTAAGTTCCGCCTTTCCATCAATGTAACATTCATTGACAATAAACATGTTTTCTATATCAAATAAAATTGGAGACCTTATTTTACGGACACGCCTCACAGCAGTAACTAGTAATTTATTTCTGTAAAACTCTTTCCTACATCTATAATAAACTGTGCACACTAGTTTTTACAGTACGTTGTTTAATTTTAATTAAATATTAATTCACCATTTCCGGTTACCTTTTGTCGTATGTATCTTCAAGTCGTCGGTATATACAGAGCGTCCAAATAACTGAGGAGTGATTCTCCAGAACACAAATCAAATAAAAATAACATTAACTATTAGCTAGTGATGATTTTGTCATAGTTCTGAGGGTTGGCCCTTCTTTTAAGTTAAACATTGAGTGTGAAGTTATGATAGCTAACAGTTATTTCTCACTATCCGTCTGTAGATATAAGATTCAAAACCGTTTTCGCACGCTTCGTCACATATGCCATTTATATTTGAATAATGAAAATTTTGTATAAATATACTTGTATTTGAAACTTTTCTTCTTATCCACCTGCACGCTTGCTTTATTATACGTAATTTACGCTGAGCTCATGACGTCATAAAACCTAATCAATACAACCTGCCCATGGAAGTATTTAAGGGGGGTTCAGGGGTCCGGACACACTCCCAAATGAATTATTATTTCAAACTTTTAATAAATATTTGAAATAAGACTTAGTTTAAAATAAATTGAAAAATTTTATTCAAGCTTCTTATCTTAACGTCTCTATTCACTGCCAAGCAGATATGAAGTCATTTAAGAGATAAACGAAAAGTTACTGCACATCAGCTGTAGAACTTGTTAAAATACACAAATAATGTCAGTTACAATAATGTATTGCAAAGTTAACTAATTTCGATATATTATAAGTTGTTGATTAGAATTCTCAGATACTTAAAGGTATCTAATTTTTAACTTCTAAGTTCTTATTGCCTTTTTCATTCAAGGAGAACTAATACTTCAAATGCATCAATCAGTGGCTCGCTTTTCAAATATCTGATTACTGCTTATATCACTTTATCCCAGATATAAGAACACAAAATATGCAAGGCATTTCTGCAGACTTTATACAGAGAAATAAGACAAAAACAAACTTTTCTAAGAACAATTTGTAGAAGCTTGGGTGGAGAAAGTGAATATAATATTACATGTGTTTTTATTTTTTACTAACATGATGAAAACTCATCCCTGATTAATTATTTATTAAAAGCAAATAATTCAACGTAGATTTTTGGAACCCTCCTCCGGAAACTGACTTCTAAATACGTGCCTGCACCTGCCTCTTGCTATTCTTGGTCTGGTGCTTTGATATAAATATCATTACCCCCTATAGCCCGCAGTGTTTGTTCTTGTTTTGTTTATCTTAACAATATCATTGAAGTGCATGAAAAGTAACGGTTACGGACGAATAGAGCGGCCTTCGAAACCAGGGTAGGGTACCACAAGTAGGCTTTCAGCCCTTTGGGCTATGCTGACCCCTAGGAAAGAGGGAATAGGAAAAAGAGCCAATGGGCTCCAGATGAACGATGTGTTCAAGAATAAAGGGAAAACTAACGCTTTTAGTTCCCTATAAAGGGAAAAATAACGCTTTTAGTTCGAATGTGACCCCACTAGACGCCGATCTAGACTGCATTGCGTCCCCCGTATGGCATGCGGGCACCCTAGATAACCCAGGAGCTAATCCTATCAGCAGCTAAAGCTGAGCTTCTCATAATTCTTCCAAGCTGTTTGGCATCTAAATTTCTCCCCAACTAAAATTAAAACAAAAGCAAAAATCGGGTAATAAGTACTGCATCCTCCCCTTCAACCCAAGGTACTTCGGTAACCTCTAAATTAATTCCCAATCAAAAAACCTACATCACCTTCATCCTAAAAAATTCAATTCTAATCCTACCTGCGGTAAAACCCTTAATGGGTGGGCACGCAATAAAAACCTTCTGGCTGTACAGCCAGCCAGCACGAGCGAGCGAGTAGTTCGAGTGCATTCGATGCTGTCTGACCCCATCCACAAGCCTTTAATCTTTGGCGGCTCCCCTCAGATGAACCCCACACCTGACAATCCAGAGCTCCACAAAACGTATCTCCACCATTCAGTTGCAGCCCACCAAACACCAACCGATGCTGTCCGACCACATTCACAATCCTTTAACCCTCGGTGCCCCCCCCCCCCAATGAACCTCACATCTAACTGTCCAGACCTCCAGAAGACGTACATATGTATTTTTTTAGACGTGGCGTATGACGTAATGTTGCGACGTAATGTTCAAGTCTTCTTTGGGGAAAAAAGGGGTCAGGTTAGTAATCTGCCATCTAACCCACAGCTTTATGAGAAATCTGCTGATTCGCATGACATCACTCGGGCACATCCGAGCAAGGTTATGCACCACGTATAAAAAACACACCTGTACCTCCACTATTCAATTGTAGCTCACTAAACACCATTCCCTGGTCTTACAACAAATGGCACTGATGGAAGTTACGGATTCAGGAACTGAGGGTTATGCAGGTCGTGGTAGTCGCCTTCCCACCTGGGTAAACCACGAAAAATTAATTGTTCAATGAGGGCGAGAGCCGGGAATTGAACGTTGGATTTTCCAAATGTGTAAAACCTGATACCTTCAGGAAAAATCAGCTTATAGATCATTTTTATTTTTATTTAAATAATAAATTAATTCCCTCTTAAACTTCATTTTATATAATAATTTTCCGTTTGCCCTTTGTTTCATTTATTAACTGCATAAGTGTTCAGTTTGCGTGTTTCACTTGAATTGTTGTGTGCCTGATACAATGAGGCACAGGAATTTTATGAGCTAGAAGTGTTTAAAATACCTTTAAGATCACCGAATATTTTAAAGAATGACATAATAATTACAAAAAATGAAGCAGATAGTATTTTATTTAATTAAAATAAGTTTAGGGCAAGTAATATATGCATTTCTTCATTAATATAACTTTTAAAATATATTAAAAGTAAATATGAAATAATTTTACAATTTATAAAATGAGTTTTCGATGTTTTTGTTTGGAAAATGTTCCGGCTGTGTGGGTTACGTAGATTCGAAAATCTGGTTTGTAGAAATTTAGAACAACTTTTGCTGACTAGGTGTTATGCTGCACGAAAACAAATGAAAGAAATCACTGGGGAACACTTCAATCGTTGACTGTCGCAATAACCAACAAAACAACTGCCGCTTCTAACACCCTCCCATTGTTTCTAGAAAGCCGCAGATCTTCCGAGAACTTTCGCGGCCGCTACAATGGGCAGAACGTTCCGGAGCCTCTCTCTGCCTTTTTCTCTCCTGCCCAAGCCCCCGGCCCCGGCCTGTGCCAGCACCACAACAATGCCACGCGGTGGCAATATGAAAAGGGAATTAAGAAAATATGTTTAAATATATTTTACAAAACTAACATTAATCCTTCGATATTTCAGATTATATATAATTGACACAGATAAAGGTAAATAGCAACCTAACGCAAAAATTTCAGAACTGACTGTCATACTTATTTTGAAACATAAAATCATAATTACAGTGACACTTACGTCCCCAGTAATAGCCATTCTTTCAACCACAAAGAATTACTTAGAGATTAATCATTAAATAGGAATGTATGTTTGTTTTCCAGGAATGCGAATAAAGGATATATCGGAGCCCGTACACCTTTAAAGGAATATGAAGTTTACGAGTCTCGCAGTATATAACTGCTGACGTCAGTCCCGAGGACAACACGGGGTGATTTTTTTTTAATTTTACGTCCTACAACGTTAAGTCATATCGTACGATGAATGAAATGGGTGAAATGATGCTCAAATGTGTCCAGGGTCCATGGAGCTTAGAGCTACCCGACATTCGTCTGTAAGGATAAGGGAAACCTCAGGAAAAACCTGCGATTCGAAATCGGGACCTCTTGAACGTGAGGCAGACATGCTACCATCTACGCTACCGAGGCGGGCTGACACGCAGGGACAGTCCAGTTCGCAACGCGTAGCTTTAGATTCATTACTACTGCTCCCCACGCAAATGGATCTGGCTTCCAGGGAGTACAAAGTTTTTGACATATTGCAGTAATAGCATTACTTTCACAACAATTATTGGACAATCTCCATTTTATAAATCAAAAGGTATTATCAACAGCTTGAAGAATGTACTTTCGAGTTGTCTAAATGCAGTCGAGGAGGTATCTGTAGCAATTAACAATATACAGAATGCACCGCCTTCCAAAGGAACAAAAAATGAATTGTCCAGTATTCAACACAAAAATACTGGATTTTCAATGCTACATAATGTAAGAAATAAATTAAGTCTCGGATAAACATATGAAAATGATTTGTACTACTCATATGCACCATTAACGTCATGTGAAATTAAACGAACTTTCTCCCAATATTTTTATATTGTTTGAGTGGGAGGCGTAGAAAATTCACATTCGACAATTTGCGAATGAACATGGCTGTTCACTGTAATTCCCGCAACGAAAGCTGTGAGTAGGATGGCATGTTGTAACGTAGCTTACACTTGTATCTGTACCGGACTGTACACACACAACGCTTCTGTATACTTGTTGACACAGACATTTGATGTCGCGCCTGAACCTGTATAGTATCTGTGCGCGTACATTGATTGTTAAGGTGTGCGGGATCCGATGTCTGCTAATTACCCTATAATTCTCAAAGAGAACCGAAAAGTGTCATGTCTGAAAAAGCATCATATATAAAATATCGATAATACTGGCTATTCAATTTCTTTTCCTTTTTTTTTTTTTTTTTTTTTTTTTTTTTTTTTTGACAATGTTCCTTTACTCATCCTTCTAATTTTAATTATCATTCTCAAAATAGTCTCAGCTGAATGCGATGCACTTGTCCCAGCGTTTCTGCCAGTCTTCAAAGACATGCTGAAAATCATTTTTGAGAGATCCTTTAAATTGCCTCCGCAGCCTTCACCACTGCTTCTAATGATGGATAATGCCTCCCACGAAGGCGTTTCTTCAAGTTAGGGAATAGAAGAAGGTCACATGGGGCTAAATACGGACTACAGGGGGGGTGAGGGATGCACTTCACGTTGAGTTTTGCAAGATATTCAGCAACAATATTGGCATTATGCGGCCGCGCATTATCGTAGTGCAGCATCCAGCCTGCTTCATGGAAATGTGGTCTTTTGGGCCTGATATGGACTTGCAATGTTTTCAGGACATCTCTGAAGTATTGTCCAGTTACTGATGTGTGTGCAGGTACAACATGCTGATAACCAATTCCATGAATATCAAAGAATGGGATGACCATAACTTTCCCAGCAGAACCAACCAGTTTTGCTTTTTTTCGGGGTTGGTGATGAAGGATATTTCCACACTGAGCTTTGCTGTTTGCTCTCAGGATCAAAATGATGTAGCCAAGTTTCATGAGCAGTGATTACGTTTGAAAGAAACTCCGGATCTTCTTCTAACATCAACTTTAACTGCATGTTACCTCCATTGTAGCGGTAGGCGATACTGAACATGTCTGAAGTTGCCTGGTTCTCACAGGCGGGAAACAGGGTACCAACTATGAAACTACTACGGCGTGCTTGTTTTACATTAAGCTAACAGAATATAATAAGACTGAATTTTAGTGCGAAAAATTATGACCGTAAAAAATTACGATTATTCTTTATAGGTGACTGAAAAAAGCACTGTCCATAAAAGAAAGAATAGTAGCCGTTTCAGCTCCAAATCATGGACTTACCTATGAAAAGATCCAACACAATTTCGAGAAATGTTCAGGAAACCGGGTCCTAGCAAGCAAGCCATCAAGATCTGATGAACAAATTCCAACGGGCTGGCAATCTGGCAGATGAGAAGCGTTCCAAGAGACTGGCTACAACACCATAAGCGGTGCAAGGCATACAGGAAGCCACCTCACTGAGTTCCCGCTTCTACCAGGAAACTGAGCACGGAGCTTCATGTTTCACAAAGCATTGTATGGCTACATCTTGATATACAGGTACTGCACAAGCTCGAACCTGAGGATTTTACAGCTGGACAAGGCATGTTTGGACTTCCTTACTGCAGCCTGCAATGTATAACTGATGAAAAATGTGCTGCTAAGTGAAAACGTAACATTTCATACACCTGGTCGATTGGACTACTACAATTTTATGATTTAAGTAGACGAATAGCTAAATGTGGTCTAACAGTGGCAAAAGGACACACCGAAAGTCTGGATGTGTATAGCGAAAATAAAAATTTATAGTAATGCAATGTTGTCAGCATATTCAATTACAGGAAGCATCTGCCTTGACATGTTACAACAATACTTGATAACCTGGAATAACAGACACGCTTATTTTCCAGCAAGCTAGCGCACCACCTCATTGCACCTTAAGTGTAAGCGAATACCTGAATGGCTACTTTCACTTGATAGGTGGATTGGTCATTGCTCACTGAGAATTTGGCGCTCCGCTCTCGTAGACTTTTTCGCCTTGGAGTTCATCATCTCTGGTGCATCGAACTATATCAACCCATGTTTAACCCTTTTTCACATAAGTTTGCGGTTTTCAATAGTTTGATTAATAGATTAATAAATATACCCCTGAATAAAGATGAATTTAATAAAGAATATAAACATATTATTAATACTTCTTTAAGTAATGGTTATAATAAAGATTTCATATATAAAATATTGAAAACTTCAAATATCAAAAACTGTTAATGATATTTCTACCCTTAGAAAAATAAAAGACGATAAAATTTCAAAAAGTTTACTTACCATTCTTGGGTTAGTAAACATTTTCAAAAAAAATTTAAAGAGTTTGGTATAACTTTAGTTGCTCAAAATAAATATAGTATTAAAAATGTATTGCATTTATCTAAAAAAGGATAACATTCCTAATAATAAAATATCTGTTATTTATCAGTTTAATTGTTTCGATTGTGATAAAGTTTATATTGGAAAGACAAAACGTAATTTATAAACCAGAACGAAACAATATTTTCGTAACATTAAGTATAAACAGACTAATAAATCGGCCGTAGAAGATCCAGAAATAAAATCATTAAAACAATTAAATGGTCCGATAGATTTAATGGTTTAGGGAAATATATTTATTTTAAAAAACAAACATCATGTAATGAATTTTGAAATACCGGCAGTAGATTCTGTTTTTAATTTTTTTGTTTTTAGATTTTGGTAGTACTAACAAGAACATATTAACATCTAGCGTTCGTAATGATAATGACAGCTTTTTTGTTTCCGGCTGAGGATGTGGAAAAGTTTTACATGAAATCGCGATCCCGGACAATTTATAAGAAAGGTATTATCATTTCTTATAAGATAAGTGAAGTTTTAAGTTACAAATTGTAATATTTGTACATACTTGTTTGCTTTACTGTTAAGGGAATGCAGCACCGAATTTGGCTAAAAATCTGGGAAAGAATATATATATATATATATATATATATATATATATATATATATATATATATATATATATATATATATATATATATATATATATATTTTTTTTGAGCTAATAAAATACTTTGAAACTTATAGTATCATAATCCAACTAAATTTATAATTTCAGGTATTTAAATACCTTCAAATGACAACTTAAATGCCAGTGCACACGTACATGGCAGCCCTTGGATTCACAGAATCCTGTCATTTGAGTTCTATTGAATGTACTGAATTAATACATTTGAAATTAGCGGGCAAAAATTCTGGTGGAATTTTGTGTTGGTATGATGGTTATTTCTTACAATATGTGGCACCATGGAAACAAAACACTGGCTGCAAACATTAAACGGAAATAGTAATGTTTATATTTTGCTTTTGTGTGAGTTTCTAACTTGGTCGTGATTTTCTTGTATTCCTCGTTAAACTACATACTGTTTAATTGATGGGTTTTAGTGTATCATTTAACATTTATATAGGTATTTTATACATTTTATACATCATCTGTTATATAGGTTATAGGTAAAACATTCTTTGAAACAACTGACCTTCTGTTGACTGTGTACATGGTTAAGATCATGAATGGGCTAAACGATACGTGGGAAGAAACACCTAAACATAACACAACAATGGGAACATACTTGTGGTAAGAAAACTAATGCCTGTGTACCAAAGGCTGGCATCAGATGAAATTTTAAGGAGATGTACACTGGGTAAGACACAAAATGCAAATGAAAGTTTACATAACATGATATGGCATCATTGCCCAAAAGAAATATTTGTTTCAAGAAGAGACTTCAGGTTGTGACAGCAACCATCAGTGAATTCAATTTTGGTTGTTCTGCCTCACTCAAGCGGCAGTCAGACATAATGGACACAGATTTCACCAGCATCTCTAAAAATTAGCCAAGGGAAGGACCAATTACGCTTACTTCATTCAGCAATTTCTGCGAAGGTAACTTCTAAAACACCCAGAAGGAAACTAAAATTGAAGAAACCTGCTGCAAAAGAAAGAAGGAAGAGGCAGAAGGGTCCAACTTAACTATCTGGAAGGTTTTAGTCTGCTTCAAGGCATGTAGCTGAGAAGGAAAATGTTTTGGATTTTAAAATTTGATTTACTCAGTTATAGTTTTTTCAACATTTTGTGTCATTCAAAATGTTCCACACGATGCAGTTTTCATTCATTCCCTTTAAAATTTTCAACACATATTTTTAGAAAGAAAACAAAGGTTTCTATCTCATGAAATTTTAATATTCATTATATTTTTAAAGTTATTGATATATAAAATCAAAGGTTTAATCATTTTGTGGCTTTTTTGTTTGCTCCATACCTAATTTTATTCCCTCTGGAGCTAAAGGCAGTATAAGAAATTCGTGTGATAGATCTTTTCTTCATAACCATCAGAATATTTTTGGAAATAGAGAAATTAAAATTTTGAACATTTTCATCACGTGGAGCGGTTTGAATTTTGCCCAAATTTTGAATTTCACAAATTAATTACTCAAAAACTATTCAAGATATAAAAACCAAAGTTTGAATTATGTATCCACTATGCATCAGAACTAACTAGTAAACATTTCAGCAAGATTGGCTGAAAATTGCTGGATTTGGGGTTTTCGGTGCTGCATCCCCTTTTAATAGCTTCATAATTTACGTAACCTATAACAATTTTGAACACACCCATCGAGATTTTAACGCACCTCTATTCCTATACTAGGTATAAGGAACAGCTGTGACTATTACACATATGATTATTCAAGTTAAGAATATCACAGATTAAATTCCTTGATGAAAATCTGAATGTAAGTTTTGCAGGTTTTATCTAAACATTTTGTCAATTTCGGTTCTAATAAAATTATAAGTATGGTTTAAATAGTATAACAGATTTGAGAAAATAATGTATTTCACTTTCACTGCGCTAATTAATGAGACGTTGTGCAATACAAAATCGTAGTTTCGAAAATACTACCATATTTTTAAATAGATAAAACTGCACATAAAAGTCCTTTCACTGTTATGGTTGTTTTCAAGTAAGTAGTTCAGATATTTTAATATAATTTGTGTAATATTTTCTCCTGAAAATTTGGACAAAATTGGTTACAAACTGTACATCTTATGTTATATATTTATACGTAAAAGTTTAAAAACATTCAGGACCGAAACCATGGTGGACCCCTTGGGCTCCTAATACAGCCTCTGGGAGGGAAGAAGAGGAGAACAGAGGGGCAACCAGATAGGGATGACAATGTACCAACAAAGACAGGACCCTAACAATCAACATGATAACAATTCGGACTGGCTAAGCCTGCCTGAAGTATTCGGAAACCTGGGGTACCTGTTGCACAGGAGACAACTCAATACAAAAAAGCCCCCTAGCCTGTGCATACCACAGACCAGGGGGGCTTCCTATTTTTCCTTTTAAGTCTAGCATCTTTTCTATAAGCATATTCAACACCTTTATTCCTTTAATAATACAAAATACAAACATTGAACATTATATAAAATAAATAAATAGGAAGAAGAGAATGATAATTAACAACAAACATACAAATAACAAATAACACAAACATTAAACAAGATAACAAGAAAATTTTCACAACAATAATAAATTAAACTACACTAAATTATGAAACTCTCTATATCTTTTACTAGAAAACTTATCAGCTACAGGATTAATCAGTTGAAAAGTGTACTTCTTTCTTATCAAGTCATACATGGACTTGTTTCTCAGATGCCAGATGATATTGGCGTTGTGGTCCCATCTCAATGGACACTCCCAAAGGGAGTGTTCTGGTGTACCAATAACCCCACAAAGGCAAAGGTTGTTTGCAGAGTGGTCAAACCTAAAGAGGTACGCCCCATACGGACCATGCCCGGTAATGTGAATAAAACCCCGCGAAGGCATTAAAAACCTTATAGATAATCTATCCCTAATACATGGAAAAAATTAATATACTGTCACCCAATTATCGCAAGGCACGACCAACTGACAGGTGAGTGGGGGACAGGAGGCATTCAGGCCACGCCTACCCATTTATCTCGTGTCACTAACTCAGGGGATGGTTAGGAAAGTATCACGGGCACTGTACTGTCTCTTTCCCCCTCCCCCTGACGTCTGGAACAGTCGGGATGATGTTTCGAGCCGCCAAGCTTCCAGAAACAGCGATCTTCATATATAAGGGACCAAGTGGACGAGTCAGCTAGTTCTTGGTGAGCAGCCGTGAAGAGCGCCGTGCTAGAGAACGGACTGGAAGACTGTGTACGTATATCAGAAGAGTTGTACGTAATTGTGACAGACCTGTGACAGACGAACTGGTGGATTGTAATCGACAAGTGTTCCAACTGTAATTCAGTGGAAATAAAGAACATTTTGAGATTGTGCAATTGGACTTTTAATTTCACGAACCCACAAAGTCACAATACCCTCCTACCTGTTCGTGTCCCATCCCAGATATCTTGCCATTCGCTAAAAATAATTTCGTCTAGTTCCCATTCCTCTGTAATCCTCCCACCCGCCAATTGACACGCCCTAACCACATTACCATGGCGAAGCCAATACCGTGTACCCCTCCCACGCAGCCCTAAATCTAAAGGTAGCAGCCCCCAGCAATGCCTCAGTCGGTATAGTAGAAAAGGCACCAACTAGACGTATTAAAATTTTCCTTTGCAATGTTCTTAAAGTTTTCTGTATCCCAATTAAAATGAACAATGACCCCAAACCGCAGCAGCATACATAATAATAGAAACAAGAACCCCATTATGAATAATTTTAAGTAAACGATACGCAATTTTCCTGGAAATTTAGCAATAGTAACAATTTTGTTCAAAATTCTAAAAGCCTTGGCCAAAGTTTCCATCAAATGTGTTTTAAAACCTAAACCCTCTTCCAAAAATACTCCCAAACACCTGGCACTGCTAACCCTTTTAACTGATTGTCCATATAATTTCATGATGGATGGCCTTTGAAATTTACCCTTCAATAAAACAAAACTTGTTTTGGTAGACGAGATGGTTAATTTCATATTGTCACATTCATGTTGCATAGCCCGCAAGACGTTGTTACTCTTGGTTTCCAAGGCTAATCTTCAATCAGCTTCAACAATAGATATGATTTCGTCAGCATATGCAACCACCAAACCAAGATCATTGATGTTATTAATTCTGATGAGAGCAGTCTCGATACCAAGATTCCTAAACAGGGAAGACAAAACTCAAAGACAGGAAGGGAATCCCACAAACGCTAAGGAGACATTTTTCCGAAGCAAAAAAAATGTTCCACCGTCCTGCTGCAGCAAACCAACCGCCGGCGACAGGTCCTGCTGATGAAACGAAACTATAGAGACCGGGAATTCGTAATAAAAGTGGAACCATCCCAACCTTGACTATCGGCACAGAGAAATCACGCAAAAGAAAAAAAAACTGGGAACTTTGAAATAACCGAAGGCGTTATAAACAATTGAAGCTAAAGTCTCAAAGAACTTTTGGATTTATGTATTAATTGTTTTTAATTTCGAATAGATTGAATCTGTGAAATCCCTTAAGAGGACAGGATTTGTGTTGGATTATTTGCTCGAATGGCTGTACGCTAACTATTTGGACGTAAGTTGATTAAATCTCCCAATTCGTTAGTTTCTACTAGAAGATTCTAAAGTCGAAGTTGGACTGTTGCACAGTGCATTTTTCATTGCATTACTTGCTTTCTACAGCATCATTATTATCGCTCCGTCTTCACAATATTGTTAATGAAGTTGACGGCTGTGCCAGAGCGCGTTTTCTAACAAAAGGAAATAATAAAATCCGGTATTGATTCTCGATACAAGACTTGAGAACAAAAACCCAAGGAGAAGAAAGGAAATTCCATATTCATAAAGCACAGTGGCAATAATTGTTATGGAATCTGTATTTCCACGACTGAAATTTAATTGTTACAGTGCCAAACATAGAGAAACAAGCTGCATCACATGGTCATGTCAAATCGTGTAGTTCAAACTTCTCAGCTGAGTCATGAAATACAATTACGCAAACACACGTGATATTTTAAATGGGTACGCTCTTAAACATGTTGCAACAAACCTAACGTTATTTGTAAAAAAAACAAATCTGGAGTCTGCACGCATATATCTATATAGTCTACTATCTGCTAAACCTTTCTATCTACTTCATGTTAATCGAAATAGACATTTTTTGTAATTTACGTTTTCCAACGTTAAGGAACACATATTTACAGACCAGCCAGTGCAGCATATTAATATTTAATAACAAATGCACATTTAGCACTATTAATATACATATTCTTCATGAAAAAGTCTACAAGTATTAGCCAATTTCTCTGTTAAATATATTCTGCTCCCCCTTCCTGGTTTGCATTTATTATGAACTCTGTAGTGTATTATTGGAAAACAGGCTATTGTCGTGTTTACAATAACATTAAGCCAGTCCTTTCAGGTCAGTAGATACTGTTTTCGTCCGTGGGAAGCAGAAAACAATAAAAACCATTCACTTTATGGATAAAGTGATTAGCTAATACTAAAATGAAAGATTTCTCGGTAAACCGAGATATTTTTGTAGCTGACCATTAACCGTATGGGGTATTGTCCCTAACATCCATTGTTACTCGAAACAATGCAATTTGGTGGCGTTATTACAAACTTTCATAAATATGTTGCTAAGGAGCATGAAATAGTAATTATAATACTAAGTTTGACATAATATTAATAAGTAATATTAATGAATAACCGACAGTAACAAAAATTATGAAACTAGAGAGGTAATATATTACGCAAGTGTTAATTATGTTTTAGCTATAAGAATAATAAGTTTTAATCTACGAAAACATAATCATAAAAAAATTGCATTTACAAACGGTAAAAAGTGTGTACAGACACTTGCGTATTGAGGTATAAACAAGTCTATGATTTGACTTCTGCAAAAAATGTTGACTTTATTGCGCTTTTGGATAAGCCTTTTATGTGTTTCAAATGGGAAGGTGTTTGTCCTTGAGCGCCACTAGGTGAGCAACAATCAGAGTTCTGCGGTGTTGTCGTATTGCATTCCCGCAAAGTGGTGTGTGAGGAGCGCCAACCTAATCAATCTGTATGAAATACTATTCGCGCTAAGACAAAAATTCATATTTTGCTGAAACTGATCCACGTGGAAGGTAGAGAGTAATGTATCTAACATAACCATGAAAACCCCATACTTTTAGCTCAAATAGTTTTTCTAATACAAATAAATAAACCACTATTGCCTGTATTATAACAATAAATCGCGACGTAAGCACTGTATGAATACCATTATTGGTTGGCATGTATGCATGTACGTATATTTGTAATTACTCAGAACTGAAATGTAAATGTTTAAAATGACGTGATAAAACAATTACTTTGAATAATCCAATTCGAGCGAGAGGAAACAAATTTCCTGCTGCCCTGGCAGAACGTGTCTGGTCACATTATATCTTTGTTTATGAAAGGTTCGTAATCTCAATTTACTCTAGACAGTTCAAATTGTTTGGTGTGTATGTATGTTACTCAGAACTGAAATTTAAACTGCTGATATGACGGATAAAAGAATTAATACTGAATAAGTAAAAGTGTTAAATTCGAGAAAGAGCAAACACTTCATTTCCTGTTAGCCTGTGGAATTCTGTATGCTTATGTTTATGAATGAATGCTAGATAAGAAGTGTTTATTTACTCAGGAGAGTTCAGATCAATATCATTCAGTTGTTCTTTACACAACAGTAGAATAAGAGTTAAATAATGCAATGGCTTCTTGCAGTAAATTTTGTGGCGAGTCAAAAAGGATGGTATTGCGAAGTCAGGCTCGAAATACTATTTTTAAGGTGTACACGTTCTTCAAAAAATTTTTGGTAGCAGAAACTAAAAATGAGTTATTGCAAAGAGTACTTCCCTTTAAAAACACGGAAAAAGTGTATTAGCTGGATCAACTTGCAATTCAAACGAGACACGAGGTAATACGGCTCCCACCTTACCACTGCCAATATAATCCAATTGAGTTGGTGTGGGCTCAAATAAAAAGGGGGATTGCAAAAATAAATAATACTTTTAAACTGACGGACGTTAAACGACTTATTTACGAAGAAATTAACAAGGTAACATAACAGTACTGGGAAAACAGAGTGAGGCATGCAGAAAACCTTCAATAATACAATTTTAAGAAACAAATAGCACGTGACGAGATCTTGGAACCTATAATGATAAATTTGCAAGACTCAGACGATGAAGACAGTGACAATGACGAATTGTCTTATAACGGAAGTGACATTGATAGCGATATGGATGAGTCACTGGCAGTTTCATTGGATTAGAAAAACAGGTAATTCATAAACTATAATTATAGTTATAGTATTTTAAAATATACATAATTTGCAGAAATGCTTTTTCCAATTTTGATATTGGCAACTGCATCATTGTAAAAGTTTGTAAAATATAATTTGCTTACTCTTACGTCTGCGCCAAGCAGACCTGCATGTTGTATGAGTGTGCGAGAGAGAGGGAAACATAAAAGGAGTGGGGTAACAAGCTGGCAACGCTGAGTGTGATACGGCATCTGATTAGCTGGACTCCAGAATCCTTCCCATTTGAAACACATAATAGGGAGTACAGATGTATTATTTATCTTGACAGAAATCATGTGCGGTAGGGATGAGTAGCAGCTGTGGTGGGGATAGTGCACCTATCGCTACAATGCGTCACACGCGTGAAATTGCCATGCACAAGCTATTTAAAAACAAATCTCGGACTTGAAGCCAGTATTGCAGCTGATATTAAGTTTTAATTCTTACTATCGTAGTAATCTCCACGCTTTTGTTGGATTTTAAATAGTACATAATACATCGGCATTTTGCAGCAAAACCCTGTTCTCCTCCAGCAGGCATTGATAACCAACTGTCGGACTTTCGACATCGTTGCAGACTCCCTGTAACGAATTTCACTCCAGACATATTGTCCAGTATGTGCTCCATTGATATACAGCGGCCTACAGAAGTATTCGAATAATATAACATTTAACATTGCATATACTATAAATACTGTAATATTTACTTGACAGCGTTGAATTGTTAAACATGTAAACATTAACCTTTTGGTCTCGGAAACAATATTTAAAATATCACTTTACATGTATTTATTACACAATCTGTACTGTATTTATTCTATTGTCCCTCTTATTGAAGGACATAAGTATTCAAACGTATCCAATCGAACAGAGAGAAAGGTGGTTGGACGTACCCTACACGCCCCTACCATGTAGCAGTTGTGCTTATAATATGTCTCGAGACAGTGTGCTCAAAGTTATTCAGCCAATTGTGAACTCACAGGTAATATGAGACGTAAAGGTAGGAGACAACGGTGGCAGAAAGGAATATCGTGATAAATTTGTAAAAACAAAACAAATCTCTCTCTGAAATTGCCAAAACAATTAACAGAAGCAAAACTACAGTGTTCTGCATAATTCAACGCTTCAAAGAGACAAATACTATTGTAAATAAACCTAGAAATGGCGTTCCTTCTAAACTCACCACCACAAACAGGAGGCAAATAATAAAACTGCTGACGCAGAATCCGAGAGTCGCTGCATGAGATTAGAGGGAGCCATGAGAAATATTCTGGCACTGTGGTTCACACCAGAACAGTTGAACGGGTTTTAAATAGTACTGGGTACAATGCCCAAGTTCCTAGGAAGAAACCATGTGTTAATAAGGTGAATAAGAAAAACCGTATAGAGTTTGCTAAAGAGTATGTGGTAAAATCAACATAATTCTGGTATAACGTTCTGTGGTCGGACGAGAGCAAATTCTGCTTATACAAGAGTGATGGACGTCTTAAAGTGTGGAGACTGCCAAATACATAATGGAAACCTAAGAACATGGCAGCTACAGTGAAACATGGTGGCAGTAGAGGGATGGTATGGGGCTGTGTAGCTTCATCTGGCTTTGGGGAACTGGTGTTCATAGATGGGATCATGGACAAATTTGAATACAAGAGGATTCTTGAAAACAATCTTAGAAAGAGTGCAGAGAAGCTGGGATTAGGGCATGATTATTACTTCCAGGAGGACAATGATCCGAAGCATACCGCTGAAATTTTAAGGTTTTGGATCGTCTACAACACTCCTCACACTATAAAGACACCGCCCCAATCTCCAGATTTACATTCTATAGAGAACATCTGCAAGGAACTTGAAGAGCTTGTGAGGAAGCATCACATCAGAAGCAAGGACCATCTGAATGAACTTCTTCAATCGGAGTGGAGAACTTATGGACTCTGCAGTCACTAAACAGCACCCACAATGCCCAAACGATTATCAGCAGTAATTAAAAGAAAGGGGATGATAACTAAATACTAGCTGTTCTCTGTTTGAATACTTATGTCCAGATGTAAAGTAACAATTATATTTCTCCTGGTAGTGCCAATTAGATTTAGGTGTTATTTATGAATTTATACGTTTAATGGAAGACTCAAGTTTATTTGGTACCAGTTGTATTTATGTATGCTTACTCTGCGTAGCTTTAAAATAATATAAGTAATAAATATGTCTACGTTCGAATACTTATGTCGGCCACTGTAAGTTTCATCCATATAAACTATATAAGCGTCACTGTGATATCTATAAATATTTCGTAAATATTTAAGCCTTTTTGCCCGTATGGTACGATATTTCATTACAGTTTCTCTGTCGCGTTTGGTTTTCTTCTATACAAATCCTAACTTCAAAAGAACTCTCGTCAATGTTGAGACACTGCCTTGGAAGTCAATAGAATTTTGAAGCTTCATAAGCACTTCTTCAGAGTTGGTCTTTGTTTTTCTGTGTTGTAAAAATTATTCACAGTTCACCTAACTACTTGTGAATTAAGGGGATAGATGTTAGATGTGTAGTGCTTAACGCCCGCTTTTACTACATACGGAACCGCAGGCGATGACACTGATGATACATGAGATGAAGATGGAGCACCGGTGGAATGAGATGGCGGGGGAAACCGGAGATCCCGGAGAAAACCCGCCCCAGCGCCATGTTGTCCACCACAAATCCCACTTTGCGGTCGCCTGGGATCGAACCCGGGCCGCCTTGGTGAGAGCCAAGCTGTCTAACCACTGAGCCACGGCGCGGCCATTCTGAATTAAAGCCATCCAAATTAGATTCTGTGCATGTTCTTAATTTTTGTTTACTGGGCATAGAGAACACGTTGTTGCACTAGCACCAATGGTTTTCCTTTCCTTAATAACTCTCCTAAACTTCTTTCAGACACAACTGTTGCCTCAGATACCCTTTCCCAGATTTTCATAGCAGACCCAGACCATTCTTCCTTTTTGATAAATTTATAGACATTTGTGTGTGGATTTGTGTGGAGGATTAATTACTCTATATTTTGTAAGTCAAGTCCTTACCATATTGATACTCTTCGGATCGAACGCACTGCTAGTTAGGCAATTTGTCTACCAAATTTGTAGCATTAGGACTTAACAGAAGAATGAATGCAGGCGGCCAGCAGTGAAAGCTATCGTAAAAACAAACAAATAAGTATTACGTCACCATTTCCGCTGCATGCCCTGTACAGTTCGGCAGTACTGGAATTCAACATATCAGACTCTTACAGTAGAAGGGTTCGAATCAAGTCAAAATGCAAACACCGTCGCGTAAAGTCATACGCTCACAAAGTAGAAAATAAATATTCAAGGTGTTACAGTTAGGTAAAGAAGTGACACGTAAAGGTCTAATTATTCCGTTAAACACAGCTATAAAAGTAACAGCAATGGAAGTGGAGGGAAAGTGAACGAAGAGTGCAGAATAAAGTGAAAGAGTTTCAAAATTCGAAGGTACCGGAGAACAAATTTCAACACCTGATAAACATTGCCAACAAATACTTGAACTCGATTAGTTTGAAAAACTGGTTGTTGGCAAAAACTTTTCTTAAGTTTTACGAACAGAGAAGAGAATTTCCTACAGTACGTTAACTCATGAATGTTGTTAAAGAAGATATCCCGTTTAAACATAAGGACACATTCTGGAGAATACTTAAAGGCATGGAGAATCCATTTCGCAAGGGAAAAGAAATATACGTAGTCTTATGTTTTCATAGACTGTATCGCCTTCTCTGACCTCTCTAAACCGAGCCTCGCTGGACCAGCGACCTCCCCAAACGATACACTTATTCATCAGACAGATAATACGACCATTCCCTTAGTACTGAAACTTACCTCAAAAATTGTGCACGAAACCATGTTGTCATGATGCACTTTGAAGTGAGCACTCAATATGTCGCAACCAGCAACGATGTCTGCATTGGAATAAGCACGTTTTGTCGCAGCTAGGATATTTTAAAGGCTGAAGACTTAAATGAAAACAAATTATTATTAGTTTAGCTTTTGCTATTGAAATATATGTTATAATATATGATAAATAACTAATCCTCAAGAACGATTAATAATATTAGATCATAATCATCCAAAAGTTAAATATTTACTGCAGTTAATTCAAATTAAAGTGCTATGAAACAAACACTCCTGTACTGATGAGACTAATAAATAATTAAATACCAATCCCCTTTATGAATAATGCCGACGAAGTTCTTAAGCAGATAAAGCTTTTTAGAAAATCATAAATAGTCATAGATGTCCAAAGCTAGTCAAGCTGTCCAAAAAAGTCAAATTATAAACCGTACAAGTTAGACACTCTAAAATGTAGCGAAAAATGTAAATAGATAATACGGCATTTAAAAATGTCTCATATAGATTTAATAATCTCACAGCGAAATTAAAATCTAAGCATATTTACTACATGAAATGTTTACATAATGGCTGATTCCAAAAAGGAAGGAAGGAGGGAGGGAAGAAAGGAGAGAAGGAGGGAGTGAAGGAGAGGAGGAGAGGGAAGGGAGGTAGTAAGGAAGAGAGGAAGGAGGGAGGGAAAGGTGGAGGTAGGAAAGGAATGGAGGGAGGGTATTGAGGGAGGGAGGCAGGGAGGGGGAGGGAGGCAGGGAGAGGATGGAAAGTAAGGGAAGCAGAGAGGGAGGAATGAAAGGAAGTAAAGAAGGGAGAAAGGGTGGAAGTTAGGAAGAGAGGAAGGAGCGAAGGAAGGAGGGAGGAAAGGAGAAAGGAAGAAATGAACGTCCCTCTCTGCTACTTTTCCCAAAACTTTTCTTTTTTGCTGATAAAGAAACTTCATAAATCACTTAAAATAGCTATAGCAAATTTATACTGATTATGACACACCACTTCGTCTGAGAAACGGTTTATTTAAAGTAAAATGGTGTCTCGAGCTCTTTGTCAGTGTCATTATAAGAAGTTGGCTTCAAGTTATGCACACTCAAACTTTTGTCAACACAAATAATGTAAGCATCAGCACAATGAGTCATTAACGAGAACATAAATATACCCAGGCAAGTGCTGTTTGCAAGGCTGCATAAAGTTCAGTAACAGTTCAACTTCATTTTTTGTCATCCTGGTTTTAATGATTAAAAATTTATATGTCCAGTACCGATAAATCTTACAAATTTAAAAGTAATTATTGAAGACTTTAAACACCAATTAGTTGGTAGTTTGATTTTCTTTGTCTGTAATTTTCGAGCTACGGGAAAGCAGCGCATTAACTTTAAGAAGTTTCGAAGAAATAAGTTTTGATGTTAGACAAATTGACAAACGCAGACCGACGTTAAGTTTTACTTATGAAGTGCTCGCCAAGTCAGCATCTCTTATTCTGCCTCCAACATCACGCTGCAAAAATACTTGGCAAGGCAACAGCTCCTAACCGGGAGACGGTAATTCCCACACCAGGGAAGGTATGCGTCCCGCAACACCGTGAGGCGGGGGAAAAACTTTCGGCGTTCTTCAGGAGACGCTGCCAGCGAAACACATTCCAGCAGCCTTTGTGTTGGCATTTAAGTACTCGGCAACTGACGTACGGATTTCTGTTTATTGATTGGGAAAGTCTTGGCACAGGGTTCAACATTACAGTATTTCTCTTCTCTCAAAGCTTATAATTATGCTTTAAACTGTTCATAAATACATATTTTCACACTGCAAAAGCTAAAAGGCAGTTTTTATAATCACGACTTAAGTTTTATTTAACACCCTTACTTCTAATTTTAATACCTGTGTTAGAATAAGTACACTTTTATTTTTACTTACTGGTTTACGTACTTTCAGCAAGTAAGGGAATTATTGTACTCCATTCAAAATTTCAATATAAAGATTTCATTGGAAACACATGTTTTGAGATCCCCTAATCCAGAAAAAAAGCTTTCATATGAAAAAGTCTGTTTTTGTGCAGCATAACTCTAAAATAAAAATATCATTATAAACCAAATTTTGCATTTAAGTTTAACATCTTTTACTGATACACATGAACATTTTAAAAACAAACCCCTCCCTGAAATGTCCCTGTCGGTTTTGGTTAAATTAGCAAAGGTCTAAAATATCTATCATTCAAAATTAAACATATAAAATATAGTTAAACCCTGTTAACTGGGCGCTGGGACGGGTTTTCTCCGGGTCCTCCGTTTCCCCCGTCAACATTCCACCAATTGCTCCATTAGCATCTTTCCTATTATTCATCTCGCCCTTACATATATCATTCACTTTCTTCACGTTCACAACAGGCATTGGGCTGATCACCTATTCTGGTTCTCTAAAGGGTCCAAAGATTCGGATCCTCAGGCCTTCCCTTAAAAAGGGATAGAAAAATAAGAATCCCCTAACACCACTATAGTTATATAATTAGGGAAGAAAAAGAAGCTGTTTATTTAATGTAACACTGATTATAAACTGGAATACTTTGTAATATTCATTTCTTATATACAGGAAGTAACAATGGAAATTTGTTGTTCTGGCTCTGACATTCATTTCCAACTCTCTCAAAACCCATCGTTGCATTAATGAATAAATGGGCTGCACTTAATATATAGGTGGTCTGAAAAGTTTCCGACCTAATAAAGATACACGACATCCTTTCAGAATTTTCTTTTTCACCATAGTCTCCTTGTAACTCTACATACTTCTCCCAGCGATGCTTCTATCTCTGTAACCCGTCCAAATAGCTCTCGGCGTTTTTCTCTGCAAAATAATTGTTCATGGAGGTGATTGCCTCTTCATTTGAGGAAATTCTCTGTCCTCCAAGCGCAATTTTCAGATGAGGGAACAACAAAAACAAGTCGCTTGGGGCTAGATGTAGTGAGTAAGATTTTTGTAGATTCGAAGATTTTCGCCATTGCAACCGCTGAGGTGTTGTCTGCGTGAAACAGGATTTTCTTTTTCTGCAAATGTGCCTTCAGCTTGTCAAGTAATGATGCGTTGTATGCTCCTGTAATGGTTCTTTTTTCCTTGTTGAATATAATCGATTAAAACAACTCCATGACTATCCCAAAAAACAGTCGCCATCACTTTCCCAGCCGAAGAAAAAAACAGTTTTTGCTTCTTTTGGAGCAGATTCCTCCTTGGCAGTCCACTGTTTCGACTGTATTTTTGTTTCGGGCGTATAATAGTGTATCCAGTTTCATCTATAGTAATTAATCGGTGCCAAAACTCAGATTTATTGCGCCTAAACTGCGCCAACAGAGCGTTGGAAAATTTCATTCGAACACATTTTTTATCTAAAGT
The DNA here is from genome assembly GCA_030765055.1 of Mantis religiosa. Lineage (NCBI taxonomy): Eukaryota > Metazoa > Arthropoda > Insecta > Mantodea > Mantidae > Mantis > Mantis religiosa. Next base: position 60,264,084 of record CM060953.1, on the reverse strand, counting down.
GAGTAAACGCGGCACCCAACGCGCGGACAGCTTTCTCCCGTCTAAATGTTGATTTAATATGGGACAAACCTGTTCTTTTGACATGTTCATAGCCTCTACTATCTCTCTTACTTTAATTCGGCGGTCGTCTAACACCATTTGATGAACTATGACGATGTCTTCGTCTGTACTTGCAGTTTTCGGAACTCCGAACGTTCATAGTCTCTCAAGCTCTTACGGCCACATTTAAATTCAACTGCCCAAAATTTTACTGTGGTAAATGATGGTGTAGAGTCCCCATACACAGAAATCAACTCATCTTTGATTTGCGTAATCTTTGATTTCAAAAACAAATAATGACAGCTCGATACTCGATTTAAACACTCACATTAACTCATTCAAACGACTGTTACAAAACAACTGACCGTCCAAAATTGCGGAAACTTTGGTGAGTAACAGATTAACTAACGAAATTCACAAGCTTTTATTTACGAGTGCTACCATCTTCATGTTAAGGTCGGACAGCTGCAGACATCGCCTCCAAAACTGGCATTTCCGTGGGGTCTGTGCACACAATCCTGTATGAAGATCTGAAACTGCTCAATCGGCGATCCTCCAAAACAACGTTCTCCACTCGTTGGATCATGTCGTCTGGCCGGCAGGTATGAGACCGTAAGTGTCTTGGTTTTTCGTCGCACGATGTTCTTCCTTCATTGAACTGTCGCACCCAGGAACGCACATTAGACACATCCATGGTACCATCACCACATGCCTCACTCAACTGGCGATGAATTTTAATAGGTGTCACTCCACAAAAACGGAGAAAACTAATGGTTACACGCTGTTCATGCAATGAAAACATCGCCATTTTAAGTATCAAAAACAGTCATAACTCTCATTGCTGCCACTAGAATTCTATGCACTGTACAGTGCTGCCATCTCTGTCACTCATTCAGAAGGAGTCCACGTGTATTTAAAAAAAATCATACGTTCCTATCTCGTCCCAGTCCTGAAAAAAACAATAGGAGGTGCTATAACTTGAACACACGACGTACATCAGGCAGGTGTATATACTGTCGCGAAGCCGTTATCTACGATAGCGCGGCTAGTGTACACAGAGCCGGCAAATAAAGATAGCTGAGATAAAGGACTTGCCGGCATAGATTAAGTTACGCTTATGGAGGGTGATAGAATATTCAGTTTCTATTGTTCTGGAACAGTCTCAGGCCACGCCGTGGCTCAGTGGTTAGACTGCTTGGCTCTCATCAAGGTAGCACGGGATCGATCCCAGGCGACCACAAAGTGAGACTTGTGGTGGACAACACGGCACTGGGGCGGGTTTTCTCCGGGACCTCCGGCTTCCCCCGCCATCTCATTCCACCGGTGCTCCATCTTCATCTCATGTATCATCAGTGTCATCGCCTGCGGTGCCGTATGTAGTAAAAGCGGGCGTTAAACACTACACATTTCATTTCATTGGAACAGTCTCGAATTTATCAATGATATATTTAAGAGGGCGACAAATCGCCAAGAGTCAGTCATAAACAGAAAACAGCTGTAGGGTGTTGTTGTAACGTGAACAGATGTTGTAACAGGAAAGCTGTAAACAGATGTAATCAGAATGTTTGTTATTGCCATCGACCTTGGTGTTGTAGATTGTGATATGTGATGTAATTCTGCTGCTACAAAGTGTGTTTCTACGCAAATAAAGAACATTTAAAATTTCAGCAAATTGGACTTTTAATTCTACGAACCTACAAAGTCACAATACATTTATACTTACCATACCGCTTTCTTTTTGGATGGTAGTAGATTTGAATTTGAGTTTATTTTACCCACTGCTAGATGCGTATCTCTACACTTCAGACAAATTCGACATTTTTGTTAAGTATGTTATGGTCTAATCTGTACAAAATATATAATGTATTTAAATATCCAATAAACAATAACTAAACTAAATCAACATGACAATGGTTTATTCAAATAAAGTCCGATTCAATTACAATAGCATTACAACGAATCGTCCATTAAATGAATAATAAAATGAAATATCTATATAGTCACAATAAAACTAACAAGAAATGGAACAAATAATTTAAAGCTTCGATTAGTAATCATCTAAAGTAAAATATACTTATATAAAATTGTAATGACTAGTTAAATGAATTCCATCAACTCAACAATTGCATGCAAAGTGCTAAAGCAAAAATGCATTTATTTCAATTTAAATAAACTTCACATACCAGAATTCTTTATTTTTATTACTACAAACATTATGTAGGGGAACTGTTGCTCGATCCACACATTTAATATCGGTGTTTCGCCGAAAAATAGATTTTGGGTCCCTTTAAACGCAAAGAAAGAAGTATGTCTGGAAAAAAGTCCCTGTGAACGAGGGTATGTCTCTCGATCTGGATAGCTCAGTCGTATAGGAACTGACCTATTAATTCCGAGATTGCAAGTTCAAACCCGGCCCAGACCGAGGCTTTAAGTGTGCTTAAACGCGACACTCTCATATCACTAGATTTACTGGTATGAACTCATGTGCGATAAAATCCCGACACACCAACGGCGTTGCTATGATTCTGGGAATTCTTTGTGCATTTAACAACAGAATATTTGTTGTATGTATTTCTATATGGGAACGAGAATAATTCAAAAACCAAAGATTACATAAATAACTAATCATGGTATTTAAATTCAGAATATTTCTAGGATACGACATTAAAATTATAAGTAGCAAAGAAAAGAGAAAGAATATCGCCCACCCCTAACTATAACTCGTAGGGGGAATTGGATTTTTTTCATAAATGGCTAACAAGTTAACAATATTGTTAAAATATGAATACTATCAAGAAGTTTTCATTAACAATGAAACGTGTATCTTGAATTTTCTGGAAATAGACATTGAACCCCTCTTCATGCTAAAAGACTCTTTTATAATTCATAATTTATAACTCATAAATCGTAAGAGATAGATAAAATCTCCTTAAAGCACGAAATGAATTTCATACTTTTTTGGTGTATGCGTGTGCTTTTGTATGTAAAGTGTGTAAACAATTTCCGAGATATTCTTGTTAACGGTTTCAATTTTCCAATACATTATTTTTAGTCAAATGGAAATTCGCTCTTTTTCTCTCAAAATTAGGTAAAATCAAAAGGGTCTGCAAGAGCATTATTTGAAATTTCAATTAACGGGTGTATTTTGCGTAAAGATTTATACATAAATTATTAAATTTTGAACTATTATGTGTTTCAAATGGGAAGTTGTGTGTCCTTGAGTGCTAATAGGTGAGCAACCAATCGGAATCCTGCGGTGTTGTCGTATTGCATTCCAGCTAAGTGGTGTGTGAGGAGCGCCAAACTAATCAAACTGTACGAAATGAAATGAAATGTGTAGTGTTTAACGACCGATTTTACTACATACGGCACCGCAGGCGGTGACACTGATGGTACATGAGATGAAGATGGAGCACCGGTGGAAAGAGATGGCGGGGGAAACCGGAGGTCCCGGAGAAAACCCGCCCCAGCGCCGTGTTGTCCACCACAAATCTCATTTTGCGGTCGCCTGGGATCGAACCCGCGCCACCTTTGTGAGAAAATCAAACTGTATGAAATACTATTTGCGCTAAGACAAATATTCAGATTTTGTCGAAACTGATCCATGTGGAAGTTAGAGAGTAATGTATCTAACATAACCATGAAAACCCCATATTTTTAGCTCAAATAGTTTTCCTAATACAAATAAATAAAGTAGATACAATTATATTATAACAATGCATTGCGACGTAAGCACTGTAATGAATATCATTATTGGTTGGCATGTATGCGTGAACGTATATTTGAAATTACTCAGAACTGAAATGTAAACATTTGACATGACGTGGTGAAAGAAATATGTACTTTGAATAAACCAAGGTGTTTGTTAAATTCGATGAGAGGAGATGATACACTCTTGCTAGTCTCGCAGAACGTGTCTGGTCACATTATATCTTTGTTTATGAATGGTTTGTAATCTATTTATTCTAGAGCTCAAAGCGGCATTATTCAGTTGCTCTTCCATGAAAAAGTGTATCAGCTGGATCAATGAGACGCGATCCACCTTCCCCTCCCCCTTACTGCTGCTAGAACAATCCAATTGATTTAACGTGGGCTCAAATTATGTTGCAAACAGAAATAATGTTTTTAAATTGACTGACGTTGAACGACTTATTCACCAAGAAATTGACAAGGAACACGACAAGACTGGGAAAACTGCGTGAGACATCAGATAAACTAAAAGAAGATGACTTTTGGAAAGAAGAGATTTTGAAACCTGCCATCATAAATTTGTGGTACTCAGACGTTGAAGACAATGACAATGACGAATTATCTCTTAACGTAAGTAACATTTACAGCTACACGGATGTACCGCTGCTATTTTTGTTGGATTAGAAAAATAAGTAATTCATAAACTATAATTAACTTTAAACTAAATATTTAAAACATTTGCGTAGTATATGAATATTCATGTTGCAATTGTGATTTCAAAAACTGCATTACTATAAAACTTTGTAAAATCATTTTGCGTTCCCTTACGTCCAGCGCCACGAACACTCGCAAGTGTGCGAGAGAGAGGGAAATATAAAAGGAGTCGGGATAACGAGGTGGCAACGGTGAAGGCTCTGACGCATCTGAATCGCTACAGGCGAATTGTAATTCATTTTGGGAAAAAAAATAAATGGTGGTCATGAAAACAGAATATATATATATATATATCAGCGCGCCCGAGGCCTAATCTGAAGATCTGAATGGGACGAAGGCTAACATAAGACGGGGTCCATAACGTACTCGTTTCGAACGTATTCGACGGCGCTCCAGCCCTGCACACGTTCCCTTAAGGGCACTGGGAGGTTATTTTTATCCAGACAGGGCTAGTTTTTAACAATATTGAAATATAAATATATAAAAAACTAAACATTGCTAGAAATTGAAATTTGGTGTGATTATAGTATAAGGATGAGTGCATTTATCTGCGGTATAATATTTATATTAAGTTCATACAGCTCCTTGCAAAAGGGGCATAAGGCACTCTGCGTATCATGAAAAAAAGTATTACACCTTATACTTCCGGTCTAGGTTGCTTGTAGAAATTTAAAGCTATAGGAACCAATCTTTTTCCTAAATAACATAAAGCACAGTTTTATAATCTAAACTAAATAAAAAGTATACATAGCTTATACTATGCACATGAGAAATTATTTAGTTGTGTTGACAAAAAAGGATAATACTTTTAAGGACTGAAATTTATTTTCCCTCCATTTTATAAATCATATGAACATAAAAGTTAGACTAGTGTGTTTAGGGATCATTAACAAATAAGCACTTAAAATTTTGTATCAATATCTTTTATAGTTTTTGAGAAACATGCACCTAAAGTATCAAAAATCAAGGTTTTGGGAAATCACGATCATAGATTAAGCACCATTCTTTTTAAATTATACATACTCTCAGAAGCACTCAGTAATTCATCTTTAGAAAGTTCCCTAAATACTGGTTTAATTGCCAAAAGAACCTATTCTGGAAGAGAATGTTTATGTTTCTAAGTGGGTTAGCTCAGATATTTCAAGCTTTGGAAGTGTGCTGAGTGACATGTGTATGCAGATCAGAAAGTGGGCGTGTCATTGCACCGCCATCTTTAAATTGATGGATTAAAGGGCTTTAATACCAGCTGATGACCTATGTTATATATAATCGGCTTTAATACCAGCTGATGACCTATGTTATATATAATCGGCTTTAATACCAGCTGATGACCTATGTTATATATAATCATTTACAAGCTGAAGAATTATATAATTTTAACACTAAAAACAAAAAATTGACTTTTTTGAAGCCCGTCGACCTCCCAGGGCTCTTAACCCTCGGCAGTCTCCTCTGGTCGGGCGTACACAGAAGTGGGATAAAACCGGCAGTTCCTGAACGATACCAGGGAAGAAACCTCTGGAAAAGTTACGTTCTCTCTCCAAATATTTTCACCTGGACCTTAATCCTGAAACAGAACTAATTTAAGGAAATGAGGGACAGGATAGCCGTGGTAGAAGAGGAACCACCACAATATTCGCCTACCTGCCTCTCCGGAAATCAAACTCGGGACCTCTCGTATGGAGTATCAAGATTACCGCAGGCCCGGTACCCGTAGTCAGACCAACGAGTGAACTCCCGAGTACAAATCCCGTTTGTGGGCAGTTATAAGGATAAAGAATTCTCCTGCGTATCCTAATATCCCTATAAGGCAAACATCGGATACTTCTTAGAGGACACTGGGTTCTATTCAGCATCATTTCATTTACATACTCTGCGAGCCTGAGTTATTTAAAGTGACGTTGAATACCTCAAAATATAAAATAAACAAAAATACAAAAAAAACTCAATCACACTGGGAATGAGTTTGGTGTCATACTGTATTACATCGCAGTTCACATCTAGTCACAATGGAAAGGGAAATGCATTGCATATTAATGATTCATCTAATCTAAAAACAAAAACCGAACATGTTGCATATAAATGTATGAATATAGAAAGCACAAAAGGTTTCGAGCGCCCACCATAAAGCAAGGAATAAAACAGTGCAGTATTCATAATAATGTTTCATCCCATATGTTAGTGTGATACAACCATAGCTTACATATACATGGATAATACAGGCACTCTTTTTATTGTTTTCTACATTACGTTCTTGCAGTATATTAATTGTTATACAATCGTATTTTCTCTGAGCAGTTCGTTAGATGTTTTCAACCATTTACAGCTAACAACGTAACTTAGCTACCTATTATGTGTTTCAAATGGGAAGGTGTTTGTCCTTGAGCGCTACTAGGTGAGCAACCAATCGGAGTTCTGCAGTGTTGTCGTATTGCATTCCCGCTAAGTGGTGTGTGACGAGCGCCAACCTAATCAATCTGTATGAAATACTATTCGTGCTAAGACAAAAATTCAGATTTTGCCAAAATTGATCCATATGGAAGGTAGAGAGTAATGTATCTAACCTAACCATGAAAATCCAATATTTTTAGCTCAAATGGTTTTTCTAATACAGATAAATAAACCACTATTACCTGTATTATAACAATAAATCGTGACGTAAGCACTGTATGAATATCATTATTGGTTGGCATGTATGCGTATACGTATATTTGTAATTACTCAAAACTGAAACGTCAATGTTTGACATAACGTGATAAAAGAATTACTTTGAATAAGTCAATTCGAGCGATAGGAAACAATATATTTCCTGCTGCCCTGGTAGAATGTGTCTGGTCTCTATTTACTCTAGAGAGTTCAAAGTGGTTGGTGTGTATGTATGTACATATACTTTTAATTACTCAGAACTGAAATTTGAACTACTGCATGACGTGATAGAAGAATTACTGTGAATAAACCAAGATGTTACATTTTAGAAAGAGCAAACACTTCATTTCCTGTTAGCCTGGCGAATGCTTATGTTTATGAATGAATGCTGGATAAGAAGTGTTTATTTACTCTGGAGAATTCAGATGAATATCATTCAGTTGTTCTTTACATAACAGTAGAGTAAGAGTTAAATAGTGCAATGCCTTCTTGCGGTGAATTTAGTGGCGAGTCAAAAAGACAATCATTGCGAAGTCAGGCTCGAAGCATTCCTTTTAAGGTTTACACGTTCTTCAAAAAATTTGACAATGAGGAATATAGAAATCAGCTTGATTTCAAAAATGCTCAACGGCTTACTGCTGAAGCGTGTGGTGTAGGTAAAACAAGTGTGTCCCGCATTTGGATTAGAAAAGCAGGTCATTCATAAACTATAATTATAGTTATAGGATTTAAAATATACATAATTTAAGAAAGTGCTCTTGTCGAATTTTGATTTTGGCAATTGCATCATTGTAAAAGTTTGTAAAATATAATTCGCTTACCCTTATAGCTAGCGCCAAGCAGACCTGCATGTTGTATGAGTGTGCGAGAGAGGGAGAAATATAAAAAGAGTGGGGTAACAAGCTGGCAACGCTGAGTGTGATACGGCATCTGATTAGCTGGACTCCAGAACCCTTCCCATTTGAAACACATAATTGTTAGTCGTTTTTTCTGCATTAATGGTGTTTATTACCCCTTCTTGCAGTTATTACAGACGTTGGGCACAAACGATATATGAAATTAAATGATAATATTTAGTACCTTGACGAGACCATAAGAAGTTTCTTATGCTAATGATCTAATAAGCGTTAATATCAGCGCTAGCACAAAAATATATTTTAGCTTATAATGTATGCAACGATTGTATGACAAGGGCAGGCGATGAATAACAAATCTAATTTGATAAGAAGACGTTTCATATTTCAAAATATAACTGAGACTTCAGGTATCATACTGTGACTTTGTGGGTTCGTAGAATCATAAGTCCGAGTTGCAGATATTCCAAATGTTCTTTATTTCCGTAGAAATACACTGTTCAATTCTCACGTAACAATATTACATACACAACACAATCTTTCAAGGTCGATGACAATAACAAACAGCTCTCGTTACAACAACAACACTTTACAGCTGTTTACTGCTCGCATCACTGTTTTACAACTGTCCGCTGGCGTGTCACAATCTCTTATATATCTCATTCATAATTTCGAAAGGTTTCTGGTACAAATAAGAAACCAACTTTTCTCTGTTAATCAAGATATCACTAGAACCTTCCAAACGTGAAATCCTCTCTTTGCCGGCAAGTCCTTTATCTCAACTATCTTTATTTGCCGGCTCTTTGTGTACACTAGCCGCGCTACCGTTAACTGCTTATGCAAGCTCTTTATTACCCTGAAACACTATCCGTCGTCTGTTATCTATTTGCGCCGAAACTTTTATGCCCTTTGCCGCGACAATACAGAGTGATTTATATTGAACTGGCACATTTCTTTCATTAATTGTTTCAAAAGGAATTGTGCTAGCGGCAACTTATTAGTTATACCTAAAATGTAGATAAATTTTTGGAGATTATTTACCTATATAGCAAATGCAGCTTGAATCTCTTGTGTGTTGTGCTTCAGATCGTCCAATGTCTGGGCACGTGTGATGTAAATCCTGTCTTTTAAGTAACCCTACAAAGAAGTTCGGCGATGTCAAATCCGGAGATCTTGGTGGCCACAGGTTCCTGGAAATTACCCGATTGTCAAAGAAAATTACAATAAGTTCCATGGATTCATTTGATGTATGGCATATACGAGGGCTGTTCAATAAAGAATGATCACAATTTTTTTATTTATATAACGTACCTTTACTCATCCTCATAATTTTGATAGTCCTTCTCAAAATAGTCTCCCCTGAATGCGATGCACTTGTCCCAGCGTTTCTGTCAGTCTTCAAAGACATGCTGCAAACCATTTTTGAGAGATCCTTCAAAATCGCCTCCGCAGCCTTCACCACTGCTTCTGATGATGGATAATGCCTCCCACGAAGACGTTTCTTTAAGTTAGGGCATAGAAAAAAGCCACATGGAGCTAAATCCGGACTATAGGGAGGGTGAGGGATGTACTTCACGTTGATTTTTCCAAGATATTCAGCAACAGCATTACCAATATGCGGACACGCATTATCGTGGTGCAGCATCCAGCATGCTTGACGAAAATGTGGTCTTTTGCTCCTGATATGCACTTGAAATGTTTTCAGGACATCCCTGTAGTATTGTCCAGTTACTGCTGCGTATTCAGGTACAATATGCTGATAAACCATTCCATGAATATCAAAGAATGAGATGGCCATAACTTTCCCAGCAGAAGCAACCATTTTTGCATGTTTGGGGGTTGGTGATGAAGGAGATTTCCACACTGAGCTTTGCTATTTGCTCTCAGGATCAAAATGATGTAGCCAAGTTTCATCAGCAGTGATTACGCTTCAAAGAAACTCCGGATCTTCCTCTAACATAAACTTTAACTGCATGTTAGCTCCATTGCAGCGGTAGGCGATACTGAACATGTCTCAACTTGCCTGGTTCTCTCAGGCAGGAATCAGGAGTTGCAACAGTGAAACTACTACGGCGTGTTTGTTTCGCATTAAGCTAACAGAATATAAAAATATTGATTTTTAGTGCGAAGAATTATGACCGTAAAACAATTATGGTCATTCTTTATTGAACAGCCCTCGTAGTTCCATCATGCTGAAAATGTCCTTGGCTCATTTCTACATCGTCCAGTTGCTTAACAAACTCCATGAAAATCAGTCGGTACTCTGAGGTGTTCACAGTCTGGTTAAAAAATGGCCTCACTATTCTCTGTGCAGATACTGAGCAGCAAACTCCGATTTTAACCGAGTACATATGTGCTTCATAATGACAAAGGGATTTTCGATGTCCCAATGGCATAAGTTCTGTGAGTTCACATAACCGGATAAATGGAACCATGCTTCATCTGTGAACCATGTGATGGACAATATTGTTGCGTGTATAGGCTGAGCAAGATTTGGAAATTTCTGTAATCATTATTCTGTAACATGTATTTTCGATGCCTCGAGTCTGGTCACAGCTGTGTATAAAAATTGTATGATTAAGCGTAAATTCTGCTGACTGGCAAAACATGTACTTTGGACTGGTGAATCATACATCCTGCTGGCTTAGGGAAATAATTCACAGGTGGCCTGCGACAGGTCTCAACCTGTTCCCCATGTTTTAAACAATGAATCAAACATCCTGCTGATCAAGGGAAATAATTCTTAGTCGGTGAGTAACAGGTTTAAACATGTAAAACAATGATTGCACAATATGGTACAAATTAACAGTTAGCGTGGGAATCGCTGAGTTAACTTTTTGGTAGGACCCCTATTTAAGCTTGGTTGAGTTAGCCCCCGGGGGAGAGACTTCACAGAGATTTCAGAGGGGACTTGCTGCCGGTCTCTGTAAGAATCAACAAGAGTTTATTTCAAAGTGCTACCACGAGTAAGATAGCCAGCAGGGCGTACCAGATCGTACACCTTTTGACAGTCACAAGGTTCAGCCCTACAAACAACACATCGCTAAAGGTAAAGTTTCATTATGTTATTATGTATTTAAATGTGACCAAAGCGCCCCTGATCTCATCCAGATCCAGGGAGTGCCCTGTAGGAACACTAGGCATCTTTCAAATATGGTTATTCAGTTCAGTTTGACTTAGATGTTTCTTCCGCTCTACCCTTTCAGTAGCTACACCCCCAGTTGCAGATTAGGTTTGTAAGTCTTTCACCCCCCTTACAATCCTGGTCCACAACAATATGATATGATTTTGCACAATGAACGTCTGAAACCAACGGCAATAATTCAATCTTTTATCCTTATCTGGTTCCTGTAGCTGATGGACAGCCGTAACCCTATACGGCTTTAGGCCTGCACTTTTCGCAGTTCTCTGACACTCTGACACCTGTCTCCTGCGACAAAAGACTTAATGACCTTTTGGGTGACTGCTCCAGTGGTGCTCTTACGTCAACAACAACCGTGGGAAGCCTGTAGAAACGATGCTTGCCTTTTTTACGTACCAAAGATTCAGTTGTTTCCAATTTGTTTACCAGTCCCAGTATTGAGTTTCTTTTGGGAAGACTGCGAACACTAAATTCTCTCTGGTATGACTTTGAGTAGCTGTAATTGAATTCGTAATCCAGTATTAGTTCACATTAGTTCTATTTGACTAGAACAAAATCCGAAAACAGCTGCCAACAATAGCAATTAGGAATAAAACACAAACATCTGCGCATCTAGTGACAAGGAATCGAAATTTTGGTGCCAAAATTAAGTCACTGAATGAATTTCCAATTGAATAATTAAAGAACGAAATGTGTCAGTTCTATATAAATAAATCACTCTGTAATATCTTCTCATTCGTCTCTTTCTCAAATTTATTGCGATGTAATGGGAGCATGGAGAAAATGCCATATGTTCTATCCTCAAGTAGAAGGTGTTTCGTGATTTTTGAACAAGAAACCGTTACGACACAACCAAGATTCTTCTCCAAAACATTTTACATTTTCTAGCGAAGTTGCCGTGCTGGTCCGGAGCTTGAACGATAAGCGATGTGTGGGTCACCTTTAACGCGATCTCGTTCCTCTATGTATCTCTTGCAGGTGCTCCAGTGCTCTAATTATCCCTCTATCTTGTCAGGATATATGTATATACGGCTGGGTAAGTATGCGCACCACTTTGCTGATACATTTAATCGAGACTAATAATGATCTATTTGAAGCTACTTACCGACTGTTTGAGGTTGACAAGTTAACCTGTTTCTGATTCCAATCAAAATATTAGCTGCAGTTTCTAAGCGCTACGGCTGCCACAGTAAATATTTCTATAAATTCAAGGGAAAGGACACGAAATTTAGAAATACGAGGGGGGACACAAAAGAAACCGGATTGTTGTCATAAACACTTTATTGATGAATCTTTTTACAAAATTACTTCAGTCACCTTCAAAATACCCTCCATTACATGCGATGCACTTGTCAAATCTCTTTTCCCACTGTTGGAAGCATTTTTGGAACTCTTCAAGTTTGATATTGTCCAGTGCCCCTTGCGAGGCTGTTTTTACCGCCTCCACATCGTCATAACGCTCCCCTTTTAGCGTTTTTTTTCATTCGTGGAAACAGGAAAAGGTCGCACGGGGCTAGGTCCGGCGTATACGGAGCGTGGGGAACGACAGACCACCTCTGTGATGCCAAATAGTGGGTCACTCGTAAGGCCATGTGTGCTGGAGCGTTGTCGTGATGCAGAAACCAGTCACCTGATCGCCAAAGTTCCGGGCGTTTACTCCTCACGTCCTCTCGCAGACGCCTTAAAACATCCAAGTAAAAGTGCTGGTTAACAGTCTGGCCAAGGGGTACGAATTCCCGATGCACAATTCCACGAACATCAAAAAAGACAATGATCATCGTCTTCACATTTGACCTCACTTGCCTTGCTTTTTTTGGTCTGGGAGAGTTGGGAGTCCTCCACTGGCTTGACGCTTGCTTGGTTTCTGGGTCATACCCGTAACACCAAATCTCATCCCCTGTAATGACTTTGTTCAAGAAGTTTGGATCACCTGCAATCTTTGTCCTGACACACATTCATGCGGATGGTTTAGTGCTCCTGTGTGAGAAGGCGCGGAACAAATTTAGCAGCAACACGTCTCATGTGCAAATCCTCCCTCAAAATCCGCCGGCACGAGCTTCAACTGATTCCTATCACTGCTGAAATTTGGTCGATCGTTTGGCCACGATCCTCGTAGATGTTTTGGCGGACCTTTTCAATGTTCTCATTTCGCGATGTTGAAGGGCGTCCAGAACGAGCTTGGTCTTCAACACACATCTCAATACGTTTAAAGCGCACAAACGACTCGAAAACCTGTGTGCGGCTCATAGCGTCCTCCTGGAAAGCTTCCTGAAGTATTTGGTGTGTCTCCGTTGCAGTTTTTTTAAGCAGGAAACAAAATTTCACACACACTCCTTGTTCTTTTAAAGTTGCCATACCGACTTCGCAGAGGTAACCCGCCAACAGTCATAGAAACACAATACCACACTTGCACGTCTGCGCAAGTGTTTCATGAAGGTCTCTACTAACACCAGCTAGCGTGAGAACCCTGCACTACGTCTACGAGTAGCAGCGCCCTCGGAGTCCGGTTTCTTTTGGGTCCCCCCTCGTACACGCTCTTTTATTTACTCAAGTCTCGTCTACTTAGTTATTCTTACAACATATATGAAAGTTGCTAAAATCGAAAATTCCCCTTTACGTATTAACCAATAACAATACTGTGCAGCTCCTGAAATCTAAGTCTTGTTCCCAATGTAGTTTACAGACATTTGTCTGCGTGTCTTTACCAGTTTTTGAATTTTAAATAATATATTTTCTGGGATCTGAGCCTTGATCTAATATTTTCTGGTCAACTGAACTCACTAGAACTCTAATTGCCTTAGCTGCACCAGTTTAAATTAATTCTTTTACTTGAACCACTAAAATATTTCGCTAATGCCTCTAACTCAAGCTTCTACAGTATGTACTGATTTTAACAGGTGAAGATTATAATTTTTTATAAAAGTGTAGATGGTACAGAGAGCTGTATAAATGAAGTTATTACACACGTTAGAGTGCGCCGGACATTGGTATGTTTGCCCTTTCTAATCTCTTAGTGGTAGTAGTCGAATGAGCAAAATTGTTTTAATTAACAAATTTTGATGACATATATATATGAAAGCAACAACTCTAATGATCTAATGGCGGAACTTCTTCACTGTCAAAACTGTATACAACTTACATTTTTTTCATAATGATGATAAAGTGGCATACAGCACTTAACCAACTATTCTACACTATAGTTGACGGTATAGGCAAAGAGATTGTCCATTTCACAGAATAACAATGGTCTGCTAAATACTTTAACAAATATTTGTTTCACCTAAGCTATAAAGCGGTCTATATCTTTGTAGGGATGACCTCGATAATACCATACTAGAGAGCGGGGTCCCTAACAGTTTCATATTTAAACTCCCTAGTTGCAGCACATACAACCGGCTGACTCCCCCTTTCTCGAGATTGCGATACCGCGTACAAGCTGGAGGACTATTATGTGTTTCAAATGGGAAAAGTTCTCGCCTGCAGCGAATCAGATGCGTTAGAGCCTTCGCCGTTGCCACCTCGTTATCCCCACTCTTTTAATATTTCCCACTCTCTCTCTCTCGCACATTTGCGAGTGTTCTTGGCGCTAACACAAACTGAATTTTCCAAAGGTTTATAATAATGCAGTTGTTGAAATCACAATTGCAACATGAATATGAGTATATTACGTAAATGGTTTAAATATTCAGTTTAAGATTAATTATATTTTATGAATTACTTATTTTTCTAATCCAATGAAAATACCAGCGGTGCTTCCGTATAACTGTGAATGTTACTTACGTTAAGAGATAATTCGTCATTGTCATTGTCTTCAACGTCTGAGTACTGCACATTTAAGATGATAGGTTCCAAAATTTCATTACGTGCTATTTCTTTCCAAAAGTCGTCTTCTTGTAGTGTATCTGATGTCTCACGCAGTTTCCCAGTCTTGTTGTGTTCCTTGTCAATTTCTTCGTAAATAAGTCCTTCAATGTCAGTCAGTTTAAAAATATTATTTCTATTTGCAACATAACTTGAGCCCACATTAGCTCAATTGAATTGTTCTGGCAGTAGTAAGGGGGAAGGTGGATAGTATCTCATTGATCCGGCTAATACACTTCTTCATGGAAGAGTAATTGAATGTACTACTTTGAACTCTCTAGAGTAAATATATATTACGAACCATTCATAAACAAAAATATAATGTGACCAGACACGTTCTGCCAGACCAGCAGGAAGTGTATTGTTTCCTCTCATCGAATTTAGCAAACACCTTGGCTTCTTTAAGCGCGAATAGTATTTCATACGGATTGATTAAGTTGGCGCTCCTCACACACCACTTAGAGGGAATGCAATACGACAACACCGCAGGACTCCGATTGGTTGCTCACCTAGTAGCGCTCAAGGACAAACACCTTCCCATTTGAAACACATAATAATCACTGTTTATTCGAGTTTACACCAGTTATTATAGTGTCTCCAATAAAACGTTTTCACTAGTGATGCACCATGGATTTCCTTATACGTTCACACACCTTGCATTTCGCACTGATACTGACCACCGCGTTGCTTCCCAGTTACTTTTGCCTGCTTACATCTCCTTGTAAGGGGTTGAGTGCACTAAACTACACTAAGCCTTCGGTCCCGTTATGCACCGTTAGGATTGTCTTTTGAAAAACCTAAAGAGCGTTCTTTTTAGATAGTGAAAACATTTGCACGGTGGATCTTTTATCAACTCATATGTTCCAATTCACATTTTACGTTTATGTATAGATATCCCTCTCGCCTTTCTAAATTATTACTTATATTACACTATCTTAATGAGGTAAGTGTAAATAGTGCCTCAAGTTAATAACTTTTATTCACACACTATAATGCAGACAATAATAGAAGCTGCATGGTTTAAAAATGCACGTAAACATAGTTTATTTCTCTCTGTTTTTTTTTTTTCCAGGCCTTCTGTTGCATGACCACCGATGTTTACTTTCACTGACATGATTGTGACGCATATGTTGAAATATCGCGATTTTACAAAACCGCACGCACTGCCTTATTGCTCTGTCAGTAGCACAGTTCAGATGCCACAAACACGTCCCTGTGGCGCTAGGAGGGGGAGCAACTGTCAAAAACAAAACCAACTACCGCTGTAAAAACAAAACATGTGACGTGCGCTGTCAAAAGTATAGCTTCAAAAGAAGCGGTTAAACGTTCGTTTAATCGGACTTGTGGCATGAAATGAAAGAAGTAGCTTCACGCAACACAGGTTTAAGAATGGATCCGCAAAGAATCAGGTGTAAGCATAATCCCATGAGCAGATAGGCCATAGTTCCCCGAGATTATGTCATGGTTTCGATTTCATCTGCGGTGGAAGTGCAAATTGAACCTTTTTATCCAGAAACTACACACAATCTTATCCGAAACTGCATTCAAATTTACAAACTTTGTAATTAGAAATTTGTAATTTTAAAATCAGTGCAATCAGAGAAATTGCGTGTCAAATTCAAAACCAGTTACCATTTCCAAGAAAAAACCCTGCATATTTCAACGACGATTTGTCACCTGTTGTTTCTAATGCACTAGATTACTGGAAAACAAATTAAAAGCTTCCAAAACTTTGAAGCAATATTTGTGCATTCCACCTGCAGCAGTTTTTTTTTTCTGAAAGACTATTTAGCACAGCATGACTCATATGTGACAAAAAACAAGTAGACTTGACTCCGAAAGAGTGAAAATGCTATAATTTTTAGCAAAATCTTATAAAAGTGGACTGTTCTGCTTTAAAATGTCTAATCTAGAGTTTAAAAACAAGAACACTGATTGATTTTATGTTTTGTCTCATTAAATATCTGCACCTATTTCATTTTTTGGAATTACACAGTTCTCCCAACATTCTATTTTGTATTATACCCCAAAACTAAATGAACAGGGTGGCTCCACGAAGCTCACATTCCGGAGGTCCTGAGTTCACTTACCGGGGCCCCATCGCTTTGTATTTAGATATTTTCTTGTTTCTGTAACCGCAGTATCAGGAAGATAAATTAATAGAAATGCTTTGCTAAACTGATATAACAATCTTATTATAATAATATGAAATTAGAATGAATAAGAAAGGAAGAATAGAATTTAATATAACATATATACTAGCATCCGGGCAAGGAAGATAAAATATTCTTGTAAAAATCTGTACAAGTCGCAGAGACGGGAAAGGACCGTTACCTTCTTTGTGCTAGTAAACGTTCAATGTCTGAAAACTATTGTATTCTTTCAGCTAGGAATGTTTTGGGACAAAGGACTTTCAAAATGCAGTTGAGCATGAACGCTAAAGAGATTTACTTCGCTGATTTGATAATGATGTATACCGTTACAAACAATTCAGTGTACGCGTTCCCCAACTCAGGCTGGGCGGAACGTCAGTGAATCATATGAGTTTTGCAAACCAATGCGAAAATTCGGAATAAAATGAGAAACCAATAATGATGTAACATTTCAGAAGGGTGAGCTAGTTTGGTCATATGATAAAGTTAGAGAGGGGATCAGAATAAGGTTTGAACTGAATGGTGAAGTAAGAAAAACCTTACTTACAAGTTGAGACTACGACAGGAAGAACGTGTTCATGTGCATTAAGAAGAGAAGCGAATATTTCGAAATCTGAAATGTTAGGAATTTTACTAACAGGTGGTCACCGATCTAAGTCGATAAACAAACATAGATTCAAGAATCAAACCAAATAATTCTACAACAAACCAAGTATTATTAATACGACTGAGTAAACAACAACCACCAAAATTCATTTCCTACAACCATTCACCTGAAGATAACAGAACTCATAGCTCCAATTAGAAACCAATTAATTTAACGATGATATGCGGGTTTGCCGCATTTCCCTGGATCGGTGGGCAAATGCAGAGCCTGTTCCCCTCCTGCCTAGAATTTCCTTTCATTTTTGCTCCCATCATTCTCTTTCATCTGTTTCAAGTTTTAAGACTAGATGGCGCTAGGTGGTGTATTGTGGCATCCTGTTTATATTCTCAGGACCCCCCTCCCCGAACTTTGGTTGGCTAGACAGGGCTAACAGAGGTCAGGATTTGTGTATGTTGGAATCTGCAATTTAGAGCACATCGTCGTCCAGATTTAGCGCCCTACCTTCCAGGAGCCACTTGGAAGCATAACGGGTTTAGCAGACCATGTGCGGTGCTACACCAGAATTACTGCAAGTCCCTCTCAACCCCAAAACAGCATACAAGTTTACAATATGTGCAATTGCCACATTTTTACGAAGTTGGTAATAACCCTAATGGCAATTTATTGACTGTTTTTGTGACAACATAATTTTAAAGCCATATATCCAATTCCATTTATAATTTAGATCACTCAGGATGGTAATACACAACCAAGAAAATTATCTATAGATTCCATTTAATTATCTCACTGATGAACAGGTAATATGATTTCAGTTACGTGCCACAAGACTAAGCTCTGTGTTCCAAATATTACAATCCGAGAAGCCACTTAAAATAAAGCATTCGTGACATTCAAAAAAACATGCAAAACACATGCAAAAGCAATAATAAAAAGTCCCAATAAGGTAAATCAAATCGGTTGATGATTGCGTGCGTTATTTTACTTCCTGCAGGAAGATATAATATGCTGCTGTAGTAATATGAAAATGCGAGTGAGCTTATGGTAATATGTCAAGTTCGTAAAGTCTGGGTGCGATTTCCATCGGACCCGCCAATCTGTTCTTGAGCTTTTTCGTGGCTTCTCATATCGATAGGTGAATACAAGAATGGCTCCTCTTCTGCCATAAATGTTCTGTTTATAATTTACTGTCTCAAAAGGTGCCTTTCATCTGTTCCATTTTCACGTATTTCACCAGGCCTTTCGGTGCGTTGCGTCGGGACGGTAAAGGTTTGCACTGTGTAAAAATTTCTCCCTGCTGCAATAGCTGGTGCTCCTTCCTGAGCGGCTTGTTCGTCTTGGGACCCACAGATTGAAGAAAGCATAAACGACGTCAGGATGCCATAGCTCATTGACAGAATTACACGTCATTCGTCTTTTGGAATGATGTAAACATCTTCCCAATCAAATAGACACGAAAGGAGGTAGAAAGCTGACTCTTGGAGGGGGTAAAACCCTTCAAAGTCAATTTAAATTGCCCCTTTTCAATATAGGTCATTTTTACACTCATTGGCGTAAGTCTAGAAGTCGCACACACTGCACTCATTAATACCAATAAATGTTAAGCTAAATAAACTTCATTATATTCTCATGCACAAATTAATTTATTGTCGGGAGCATTGTTGCGGTCGGCGTGCACAAAGAGACAGATAGTGCAGTGCGGAGATAAAAAGTCTGCCGAAACAGATAAAGATAGATAATTGGAAGGTTCTAGTGCCGTCTTATTTGTTACAAAAAAATACCGGTAATTTCTCGAACAGTGAGCGGAGCTATAACAGAAGCCGCGGATCGCCAGTGAGAGAGAGTCGAATTGGAACTCGAGAATCGTCCGCGTGCAGCTGTGTTTTGAAAGTGAACTCTTTTGTTTGTGGTTGACGACCTTGTAGGTTATATTTGTGTATGTTACGTAATTCTGCTACTCTAAGGGTTGAGCAAAGTGTATTTCTACGGAATTAAAAGTCCAGTTTGCAGAAATTCCAAAATGCTCTTCAATGGTTGTGTATTTTGTCCGCTCCTCGTTCACTATACTTGGGAAGTTGAGATTTCTGCACCAATATACATATTTATTGTCACGGAGATACAATATAATCATGTTTGATTACAGAGAATTTTAGAATTCTTTAGAGAATTTTACCATCCTTACTTCTTTTATTTATTAGTATTTACTTACCATTTAATTAATATACCTAATATTTAAATATTACTCTTTCGAAGCAAGCAGTCATATCACCTTTAGTGTTGACTTGGTCAACATTACCTGGCGTGACTAATCGATCACCATATGCAGGAGGTGGTGTGGTCAACACCAGTGGCGGCTGGTGGGATAAATTATTGGTGGTGCACAAATGAAAAATAAAATACAGAGTAGTAATGACTCACCTATTTATACAGATTCTCTGCTCTACTCTCCTTAGACCTGGCGAATCTATCGATAACTTTAGCGTTGAAGTCGCTGATCTTCATAACAAAATCTCTCTCAATTGAAAGCATTGCTAATGCTGACAATCGGTCCTGTGACATTGTGTTCCTAAGGAAAGTTTTTATTCTTTTTAAAGTTGAGAAACAGCATTCTGCTTCAGCGGTAGACATTGGCATAGCTAACAGTACTCGGAGGAGTTTGACATATTCGCTGAATGTAGTACATAAATTGTTTTCCTTATTGAAGTCCATCAAGCACAAAGCGCCGGACATTCCACGAAATTCCTCTCGACTGTAAATTACACCCAGTTCTCTACGAATTTTTGTTCCAATGATAAGACGATAGAACCTTATTGTTTCTCTAAGGGAATCCTCTGGAAATGTCTTAGAAATTTTTTTGATGAAACAAAGTCGAGGCTACCAGATGCCCCGTGAAGCTAAATCTGTCCTTTGCTTCTCTAAGAATGTCACATACTTCAAGAGCTTCTCTTCTTTTCACATCACGATCTTCTATTCTTCTCCTCTTAATTGCAGTTTCTTCGTGTTCCTCGATATCCACTTTATTTCTTAGCTTTTGCACTTCCCTTTTAAATGCGTTTAGCTGGGCGATGGCAAACGTTGCATTGCAGTCTCGTTTCTGCAGCTGAGTGTACAAAATGTCCACATGTGGCAAGATCTTATAGAAGAAAGACAGCCAGAATACAAAATTATAATCTTTCAAAGTGGCCATAAACCCAGAAGCCTGAACAAGTGTGGCGTTGTTGTTTAACAGAGCTCTCTTCTGAATAACCTCCATGCATTTAATTAAATTCTCCCTGTGTTCGAAAAGCAGAGCACACAGAGGCTAAGCCTGAAGGTCACGCTATAGCCGTTGCTAAGAGTAGGAGGAGCTAGGTTTATAAACCTCCATTTAAGCAATGTATAAGAAGCCCCTCCCATCTCTTCACCTTCCCGCAACCTCCTCAGAGAGCCTACATTTGGGCGAAATCTTAGGTTAACTCTTCACAGCAAACCTGCGGCTCCTACAGCTAATCACTGTTTATTTCGACTTCTGCGGCCATGGGCAGCTACAGACGATAAGCATAATTGAAAGATGTTTGTATATAAAACAATGCAAACAAGTACAGCTTTAATGTGAAAAATGCACCTGTTGTATATTCAGAATCAGTGGGTGTAGCGCAAACCTGCAACCTTATGGAGGAACCGCCCATGGTCAACCGTCACAATGCTATTGAACAGCTGTCAGTAATTATTTTTCTCCACTCCATAAGCGTTTCTGATATTCATTATAGTCAAAAAAACCAACACATGCCATAAGTGCTACTCTGAAGCTAATCAGTGTTTACTTCGTCGTTTTGAAAAAATGTAATTATCTCAACTGTATCATAATAAGTACAAAAGCCACCGCGTTTATCAAACCTACAAACATAACCTCATTCAACGTAAACTGTAGCAGTTGTGTGGAAATTATTTAATATTTACATTAACGGTATGCAACTGTATCACATAAGCTCGTGGTTGCTCCATATTTTAAAAGGGTTTTTTGCTTGTAATCTGTAACGCATAACACCATGTCTTTATGAAATAAGCCCAGTTTCGTTAAAAGATTATTCACAAGGCCAGCAAAAACTCCATTAACTACTAAATTAAATACTTCCCTTGAAAAAAAAATGCTTTGAAAATAACCGACTAGCCGAAATGTACTACAAAAGACAACTTTCCAAGATGAAAAAGGATATCTACCATAGCTTTAGATCAAAACAATGGACTTAAGAGCCCGGGATAATCTGCTGTACGTAAAGAGAGTGCAGACAGAAAACCTTTCAAAAGCTTTATAAGCCACGCTTTTTGTAGCTTCAAACAACAGGCTTAATGGTTTCATTCAAAAACTAAACAAATAGATACTTAAATATTTAACTTTAATAATGTAAAACGTTTGGTTTAAAAGTTTCAATATTAAAAAGGTATTCCTGGAAGCACTTCATCGTATGAAGCGCGCGTTCAAACAAAGGAAGGCCGCAGGCGTGGCGTAACGGCAGTAAAGCCTTCTCCAGCTATGTCCTCGGCTCAAAGGAGAGCTTATATCGTATATTCAACGTTTCGTCTCTGCAGCTTTTTTCCCTTTCTTTGAGGAAATTAAGTCTGGGATTTCATTTCCTTTTTCGCTTTTTTTTCGCAGCATAAGCTGTACTGAAAAAATGTTCAAAGAGAAAGTGCAATAATGTTCTTACGTACACTATCTTCAGCAGACTTAATAATGGGGCAGGTAGGTATAAAAACCAAGGTCTCACATTTTATTGCTGGTAACTGTATTCGCTATTCTCTGCTAAGCTTGTGTCATTTTAGTGTTAGCCCTATCTAGAGGGACATTGACTGTACAGCAGAAGATGACGAAGCGGATCACATCAACTGCAACAAGGATGGGTGGAGGGGGCACTTGTTGAAATCTCTGTTAGGTGAAGGTGAAAATGTTTTGCATAAATTTGGACAGATTTTAATTAAAATTAAATTACAAGTTAAGTGTGAGCTTCTAGACATAGGTTTGATGTAGTCTGAATGAAACCTGACACACCAGCATGGATCTATTATGGGATACCTCGCCCCCCTCCCACGGGATGATGATTTGTATTTAAGGGTGTTCAACTCAATGGTCATCAGGGCCTTTCCAAAACTGTATTTCACTTTACTATCCTTCCTTTCCCTTTACCTTATCTTTAACTTTGCTTTGGCTTTGCTATGGCTTTGCTTTTGTTTTACTCTGGCTTTCCTCTGGCTCCGCTTTGACTTTGCTTTGGCTTTGCATTAGCTTTGCTCTGGCTTTGCTCTAGCTCCACTTTGGCTTTGCTTTGGCTTTACTCTGACTTTGCTCTTTCTCTGCTCTAGCTCTGCTCTGGCTCCACTTTGGCTTTGCTTTGGCTTTGCATTAGCTTTGCTCTGGCTTTGCTCTAGCTCCACTTTGGCTTTGCATTAGCTTTGCTCTGGCTTTGCTCTAGCTCCACTTTGGCTTTGTTTTGGCTTTGCTCTTTCTCTGCTCTAGCTCTGCTCTGGCTCCGCTTTGACTTTGCTTTGGCTTTGCATTAGCTTTGCTCTGGCTTTGCTCTAGCTCCACTTTGGCTTTGCTTTGGCTTTGCATTAGCTTTGCTCTGGCTTTGCTCTAGCTCCACTTTGGCTTTGCTTTGACTTTGCTTTGGCTTTGCATTAGCTTTGCTCTGGCTTTCCTCTGGCTCCGCTTTGACTTTGCTTTGGCTTTGCATTAGCTTTGCTCTGGCTTTGCTCTAGCTCCACTTTGGCTTTGCTTTGGCTTTACTCTGACTTTGCTCTTTCTCTGCTCTAGCTCTGCTCTGGCTCCACTTTGGCTTTGCTTTGGCTTTGTTTTGGCTTTGCTCAGACTCTGGTTTCTCACCGGCTTCAAACTCCACTCTAAAATCACTGTAACTTGGCTCTGGCTTGGCTCTGGCTTTGCTCTGGCTAGACTCCGGCCCACTTTAAGTCCCGCTCTGGCTTCGCTCAGGCCTCACTTTAACTTCATTCTTTAACCCAAATTTGGCCTAGCTCTGGTTTCGCTCTGCCTTCGTTCTGGCTGGGCTCCGGTCACCACTCCAATCCCGCTCTGGCTTCGCTCAGGCCTCACACCAACTTCATTCTGTAACTTAACTCTGGCTTCACTCTGGTTTCGCTCTGCCTTCGCTCTGGCTAGGCTCCGTTCAACATTCCAGTCCCGCTCTGGCTTCGTTCAGGCCTCACTCTAACTTCATTCTTTAACCCAACTTTGGCCTAGCTCTGGTTTCACTCTGGCTTGGCTCTGGCTAGGTTCCGGCCCTTCTCCGGTCTCGCTCTGGCTTCGCTCAGGCCTCACACCAACTTCATTCTGTACCTTAACTCTGGCTTCGCACTGGTTTCGCTCTGGCTAGGCTCCGGTCACCACTCCGATCCCGCTCTGGCTTGGCTCTGGCAACGCTCTAACTCCGTTCTGGCTACGCTCTGGCTTCACTCTAACCTCACTCTAACTTCACTCTGAACTCACTCTAACTTGGCTCTGGCTTGGCTCTGGCTAGACTTCGGCCTACCTTCGGTCCCGCTCTGTCCCCTTCAGCTGCCGTGGTGCGGGCGCTGCGGACCCCTAGCACTCGTGGTACATCTGACGTTACTAGAGGAACCTCGGGCCGAACATTCGAACCCCTCCCCGATTGGGAGTTGTTCGGATTGGGTTGGACTCAAGGGGCAGTGGTTCCCGATACCCGTGGGAGATCGGGTACGTCTCCGGGCGGGGTTGAGGAAAGCCATTAATATTCCCAGCATAGCTAGTAGAAGGTGTGCTAGATCACCAGGCGGCCCCACCGAGGTCATATCGGTAGCCTTTACATTTTGGAGTTGGCGCGAGTAAGTGACGTATCCACTTCCATCCCGTCTTGAGTCAATAGGACCAGAAGGGGGGGGGGCCTTGTTAGTCTCTAGGTGTTTCCCAATGTAAAGCCTCACGGAGACGCCGGGCGCCCTTTAGGGACAACTCGGTAACTCCCTGGTTGAAGGAGGCCAGGGTCTTTGGACCTACGGGTCCGGGACTAATTGGAGTAGAACCTCTGCAGTTAACGGTCCCGCTCTGGCTTCATTCTGGCCTCACTCTAACTTCATTTTTTAACATACCTTTGGCTCGACTGGCTTCGCTCTGGCTTGGCTCTGGCTAGGTTCCGGCCCACCTCCGGTCCTGCTCTGTCTTCCCTCTGGCTTCGCTCTGGCCCCACACTAACGTCATACTGTAACTTAACTCTGACTTGGTTCTGCCTTGACTCTGGCTAGGCTCCGGTCACCACTGCAGTCCCGCTCTGGCTTGACTCTTGCTCCGCACTGGCTACGCTCTGGTTAAGCTCTGGTTTGGCTCTGGCCCCGCACTGGCTATGCTCTGGTTAAGCTCTGGCTTGGCTCTGGCTTTGCTGTGGCTTTTCTCTGGCTCTGCTCTGACTTTGCTCTCACTTTGCTCTGGTTTTGCTCTCGCTTTGCTCTGGCTTTGCTCTGGATCCGCTCTGTCCACTCAGGCTCCACTCTGGCATTGCTCTGGCTTTGCTCTCGCTCCGCTCTGTCCACTCAAGCTCCACTCTGGCTTTGCTTTGGCTTTACTTTGAATTTAGTTTAATTTACTTTATTTAACTTAGATTAGGGTCAAACACGGATGTGGACCTTGTTTGGTCGTTTGGCATTAGTTCTCTCACCACTCAGAGGCACCCAATCGAGAGAGATTTGGCTCGGGATCCCGGAATCGCCAATTCCCGTACCTACCGCAGTAGGCCCCTGAGGGGACCCTCCCCTCTGCCGGGAGGGTAACAGAGGAGGCAAATGCAGACCGGTCACCGAGGCCCGGACAGAGCAGAGCCACAGAGACGTGCAGGAGTCCCTAACAGTTCAACATATAGCTATCGAAGCACCACCGAAGCTCCTCTCCGCCAGAGAGGAAAGAGAACAGAGAGAGAGACAGAGAGATGAAGCTATCCTAGCGACTCGTAGCTGTTTCTATTCGGTTTGGACAGGGACCTCTAGATTATAGACCTAACACTGAATCCGAGACTGATAAAAACGGCGTAGGTTTTGATTGATAACAGCTGTTTACACACGCTATAGTTTTCTATGCCTGTGACTTATTATTTGTTTCAGTAACTCCGTATAAGTTTGCTAAAAATTAGTGAAGCAAGTGTATTTGTAAACTTTTAACTGTATGAATTAGAAAACGTGAATAATTCCAGTAATGTGTTTTCTGCCCGATGTGCTTTCCGTGCCTTTCTATTTACATTTTAGTTACCTGCTTCCAGTTTTTTCTGTTATCTTTGTAATTGAAATGTATATTAGTATTTAGAAACGCTGTTACATTATGGTATGCTAAACTGTAGACTGCAAGAATGTTTAAGGTTATGTAGGTAGCTATTTGCTCATTGGTCACTATTTTATATTAAACTGTATATGTTATTCTACTTTTAAGCAATGTTTTTTTTGTGTAGAAACAGTCTTTATGCACATAAGAATATGTTATTGTAGCACATTTGTTTATTACTGCGTCAAAATCGCAGTTTGTGGCCAAGTATTGTTTATAAGCATTTAGCACCAATGTCAGCCGTCATCTTGAATGTCAGTTTCAGGTCCGTATTCTGTTAACTCCTGTTTGGGTAGTTCTACCTGGCCTACCGAACACAAGGTCAGAGATTAAAATCCGGCCTAGGCCCATGCCTTTTAAGGGTGCTTATAAACAATCATGTCAGTAGATTTACCATTATGTAAAAGAACTGCTGCGGAACGAAATGCCAGCACACTGATATTCATCGTTGACAAATAAAAGATATTTTAAAATATAGCAGCTGTTTCAAGTGGATGTCAAGGAAGAACTTGACACACCGCAAGTAACCACAACATCTACCCATATTGACAACCAAACCTGAAAGGTGGCAATAGGATTAAATGAGGAAGCAAATGAAAGGAATCCTTGGATTAGAGAATCCACCCCAACATTCGCCTAGCGACAAAGGGAAACCACGGAAAAACCGAAGGTCAACTAACTGGAGTTCAACCTGCGAGCTCCCCAATGCGGGCTACAGATGTCACTGCTTGAGTCATCCCGGTCAGTCGCTACCTCTAAACCTATTTATTATTCCTTTAGCAGAATAGTAAAACTTTTTGGAAACTGTTCTCATCAACGTGCAGCCACTTTCTGCCAGTAATTTCCAACTAATAGCCACTTTGTCAATATGAAGCTATAAGGGATTGATAATGCAAGAAATATACCTATAAGGCCGGGCTGGAGTGGACTGGGGGCTAAAAGGTATATCTTGGCGTTACGCGGTACTCTGCTGGCTAATTCTTATTCAAAGAATAACAAGCGCTAACAAGAGATACGAAATTATTGATATGGAAAATTATCGCCTCCATAATGAAGTATTGGGACAATAGACTAGTAATTACAAGACATAATTTTGTATATCAAAATAAATATTAAACGGAAGAAGCTAGGATTGCACTTTGTCATCATAAAAAATGACAGCAAACTCGTATTCAGGAAAAGTAATTCGTTGTAAGGAAATGTAGCTAAGGCAAATTCGGCCGCGCCGTGGCTCAGTGGTTAGACCACTTGGCTCTCACCAAGGCGGCCCGGGTTCGATCCCAGGCGACCGCAAAGTGGGATTTGTGATAGACAACACGGCGCTGAGGCGGGTTTTCTCCGGAATCTCCGGTTTCCCTCACCATCTCATTCCACCGGTGCTCCATCTTCATCTCATGTGCCATCAGTGTCATCGCCTGCGGTGCCGTATATAGTAAAAGTGGGCGTTAAACACTAAACACGTTTCATTAAGGCAAATTCTAGTGAACTTATTCAGAAGAAAACTAAGTGAAGGCACACCAGCAAATCAGTTAAAACTGAGAAGTGAAAGGTGCAAATACTAGCGAGACAAAGTTCTGTAAATTAGAAAGACGTCTTATTTTAAAATTTTATCTCAAAAAAATTTTATTTCATAGTTGAATAAGAAGCGTTAAAAGTTAGCAACATAACGTTGGTGGAGATTCAAGCTATTAATTGCTTTATGTTTTACAGACACAGAGGAATGTTTACTGTGATCGATTATCGACGATTCAGAGCACCTAAGGACCGGAGTCGGGTTATACGGATTTAGCGGTAGCTGGAAGAGGATTCTCAGAATATCATCATTTTCATTGTCGTTGTTATTGTTACTGTTGTTACTGTTGTCGTTGTCGTCGTCATTGTGGTTGTCGTTGTTGTTACGGAAACAGTTGCTTTACACCGCCAGGCGTACGCCATTTATACTACTGTGTCGAGAAAGTACCAGGAATTGATCATATAAGTTGACACATCTTTCCTCTTATACCCACACGGAGTTTGATTGTCATCTGTCATCTAGTTGTTTACAGGACGCCATTTTGTTAGTGCATCTCAAAGGTGTGTTGCGATCACAGATTAATACCAGATGCTCAACTCCGTGTTAAAATCTGAAGACGCATAGGGCGCTCTTTCCTAAATCTTTAGACCCCGGCGACCTTGGCAACTACGGCCGGTGCGGCCGGTAATGTAGTAAGCTTCTATTGCGACCGAGCTATGGTGCATTCACCTCCCCTTCCCTTCGGCACCCTTTTTCGCTGACTGATGGAATCCAACTTCTTTCGAAATCACTTCTCGTCACACATGAATAGTTTACGGCACATATCAACTATTTCATATTAGGATAATACGCGTCAAATACGTGAGGAAATGTGCGATAAACTATTCATCAGTGTGCGAAATGTGACTTCGAAAGAAGTTGTCCAATTTGTGAAAGAAATTGGAAGAATCCACTTGAACTTTTCCTGTTAAATATGAATAATTGACTTCCACAAAGCATTATATCTTTATTCCTGTTGCAAATTGATAATTTTGTCTTTAAAAACAATTAAAATTTAAAAAACGAGAGAGTGAGATCACTTAAGATGCTGTTGAGATTATACAAGACATCTGTATACCCTTTCCCTCAAGCTTCTTAATGTAAGACTTAAAATAAAGATAACTTAACACTAAAATAATGATTCTGTAGATACAGGAAAGCAGGTAAGGTTACCATAATGTTATATGTAATGCAATTTCTTTGTACACAGAATGTTGAAAAATTCCCTGGAATAACAGTGAGAAAAAAAAAACCTAAAGAAATGTGTATATAAATTTGAAATGATAACAACAACTATGTACAAAAAAATAGCACTATTTCTTTAAAATGACAACAAAGCAGCTCTGTTAATGGTTATATTTAATAAGAATTTTAAAAGCTCAATAGTACATACATTATTTTCAGCACAAGTATACTAAAGTATATTCAGAGAAAAACCTGAAATTTGTAATCGATTCATATAAGATTAATAATGTCAAATTAGTACAGAAGTCAGTATTAGCAACTGGTGACATAAATTTCATAAATGGCACTATTTTATATACTTTTAATCACTTTGGTTGAATTAACATTCACAAGTGCAGAATAAATTATGAAAAATAATAATTACATTAAAGCTGTATCATTCATTTAAAATTGTCCTAAGCTTAACTCTGTCTTCACAACACAAGAATATTACAGCGTTGAATTTTTAAATGCTTCAATGACATGCATATGCACAGAAGTGAATGCTGAAGAAGAAAATGTGCAGTTTTAAAAATAAAATTTAATGCACAGTGTATCTTCCAATAAGAGATTATTTCATGTAGTTATCTGACTGTGAAATATAATTTGCTTAATGTGCAGAGCAATTGTTTGGATAAATGGCTTGCTTTAACTTGATAAGACTTTAAACAATGTACTTTATGACTAAGGTGGCAAATGGAGCCCTCTGCATAGTGTAAACCTCTCAGTCCATGACATACAACTGAATGTGTGTCAAATAAATAACTCAATGAAAGATTACACTATGAACTATTAATGCTGTTTGTAGTTTTAGTTAAGAAGTGAAAGTGATGGAACTGTGTGTTTGAGTAGTTAATAGAAAATAATTTAGTAATGTAATTTATTTGCTCACACATCTAACCATTATTTCTTTTAACAGTCCATAATTCCCTTATGTGTTCACTACAAAGAAACAAGAAGTGCATTATATAGCAAAATAATGTGCAGTTTTATCTACTTTTCAAAATTATTATGTGGCTTCGCATCACTGCATGTAACGAATGGCTCATATATCAAGTTAAACATCTTTTTCCCATGCCAAAGATTGAGATTTTCATTCCAACTTAGAACAATGAGAGGATGTTTAACAGTGTAGTTTCATGTGACATGTAACATTTCTGTGGGTCATGCTAGTAACGTTATATCACCCTTAAAATGGTTAGCATTACAGAAATTGTGTACCAATATTACTCATAAATGGTGGCAAGTACATGTTGAGAACAGATATACCACAGAATACATAAATGCTGTGCAAATATCACTTTAACTTGTTATTTTTCTGAACCCATTTGTGTGTGTGTGTGTGTGTGTGTGTGTGTGTGTGTGTGTGTGTGTGTGTGTGTGTGTGTGTGTGTGTGTGTGTGTGTGTTAACAAGGAAGAGGATTTATAACCTATTATTTATTGTGAAGTTTTACTAATTTGAGATCAAGCCACACTGTGTTTATGTCCTAGCTAGCTGACATTGTGCATGTTTTAAGAATAACTGAAATATTAGAAATAAAATTAAAAGTGGCATATAATGATGATGACACAATGACATTTTAATCATTTCTTGCATTGCACAATTACACCTAAAAACTTGTAAAGCTTTTTCAAATAAGTTCTAATCCCATCAGATCTCTTCAAAGGTGGTTATTCAGGTAAATAATTTGGTGTAGTGTGTACAATAATATTGCATAGTGACTACTGTATTAAACAATATAGAACAAATTAGGTTTATGTAATCTCAGATCATACTTTTAATTGCTGTTAAAAGCTGTGACATTCTTGACCAATGATGTCGATATACACTGATGAGTAAGGTTAAGAGAACTTAATTCTTCAAAATACTTATCATTGCAATTTAAAGAAAAAGTTTATAAAATTCATATCAAGCATCTCGCCCAAATATTTTAATTTAAGCCACCTAGATTATACGTAAACACAGATGATGCTAATTTTGGTATGTCTGAAAATTCACAGCTATTTTTTTCAGTAATTTAAACTGCATATTACTTACCTTACATGGACTTATATATGACATATATTTTAAATTTAAAACTACAAGTACAAACGCAAAAATTAATACACCCAATCAACTGTCTAAAATAACTTCACTTTTCACTTTTCCTTGTTGGTCACAGTATTCCTCAAAGTTTTTGTTAAATTTTCCACTGATATGAAATGAAACCCAAACTTTCAGAAATATTTGATATGCCACATTAAATTGATGTATACGCGGGAAAGAATGCTTTGTGCTACATTACTAAAGTTCCTGAAGATCACTGCACATCACCAAAACAAGAAACATACACAATATCCAATAATCCTGCACTCTGATTTCTGCCATCGTATTCCTGGTAGCCTGAGATGATGGATGACCCCTGAAAGACAAAAAACAGAAAATGCCATTATTACAGTAATAAAGTAACAAGGTTAATGAAACTAATGCTTTTGTATGTAAAACAACACACTTTTTCCATTATAAGGCGCTACATTAATGTAGAGAATTTAACTATGCATGAATATGTATTAAGGCACATTTCAGGTTATGTCATATTAATTGTCGGTATTTAGCTACATGCTAAATCTTACTTACCAATAGGTCTTTGTGAAAATCTATTCTCGTTCTTCCTGCTGCCCATACGTCCTCGTAGTTCTTTCAAATGTTTACAATTTTACAAATCGATGAAAATTGTATTCAGAACTTAATTTGGCTTGGCCTCCTTGCCGTTAAAGCTTTAATTCAAATATTTACAGGTTAGCCAATGTAGTGTCTTATTCATATCGTACATTGAGCTCAAATAAGGTCGACAATAGGTCAATAATATTACGAAAATTACTTCATAAGTAGTAAAATAATACAATAACCATTAAATTTTGAACTAAGCAGAAGTTATTTTATATATTAGTCAGTATGCAACACGGCAGCCAAAATAATTATATTGGCGGCATTGAATCCGGCGCCTGCAGCGCCCAAAACTGTATCTTTAGACCCCGGGTGTTTCGCGAACCTTAATGTGTCTCCTGGTCTCCTAACTGAGTTATCAGGCCCTGGTTGCGATTTTACGATGAATGTTCCTCTATGTCTTCTATCGACTGAAAACGGGTACCTCGAAGTATAACCTGAGTTTTGGAAAGAAAAAGAAGTCAGCTGGAGCCATCTCAGGTGAATACGCTGGTTATTCGGTGAGATTTGTTGAGTTTTTGGCCAGAAATTTGTTCACAGTGATAGCCTTCTGATCTGGGGCGTTATCGTGGTGCAGAAACCGTGAGTTGTCTTTCCACAAATCTGGTCTTTTACGCCGTATTTGTCCTCTCAAATCCGCAAAATGCTCAAATAATAAGTCCATATTTACCGTCTGTTCTTCTGAGAAGAATTCCAAGTGCACGATTCCACGATAATCAAAACAAACTGTCAACATGACTTTAAGTTTTGACAGAATTTGACTTTCCCTTTGGGGTTTCGGTTCAGTTAGAAGGCGCCACTCGGAAGCTTGTTGACCAGTTTGCGTGTCGAACTCATAAACCCACGACCCATTACCAATTACAATGCGTTTCATGAACGTGGGGTGGCAGTTGGCTGTTCTGGCATGTCTTCAGCGATCCTTACGCGATTGAGTTTTTGCAGAAAGTTCAAGTCTTTCGGAATTAATCAAGCGGCAACAGGCGTCATGCCCAAACAATTGTTTAAAATGGTATGAAGCGATTCATGAGACACAGAAAATTCAGCGGCAATCTCTGTCAGACGTAAATGACGATTTTCGGGCACCATTTCCTTCCCTTAAGCAATGTTTAGTTCAGCTGAAACTGTTGTTGGCAAATCTTCCACCACATCTTGGTCATTTTTTAATTCACTGTACCTACTACTCATATGCACGTGCTTTTGATAAATTCGATTCACCGTAAGCCCTCTGTAACATTTTCAGCAATTCGGCACACGAAATACATTTGCAGTGCAAAATTTGAGACATTTTTTTTTTTTTCAATATTTTTATTCATTGTAAAATCGTAACACACCTTTGAGGTGCTCAAACAAAATGGCGCCCTGTAAACAAACTAGATTACAGATGACAATCAAACTCCTGGTGGAAATAGAGAAAAGATGTACCAACTTAGCGACAGCAATAATTTCGAGTCCCCTCTTATACGTGATTTTTATATGATCAATTCACGGTACTTTCTTGTCAGAATATATGTGAATGGTCACACCACCTACAGTTTTGTGTAGTAACATTTTGTCTTTTTCTAATGATTTATCAGTTATGAAATATGCAAGTCATTTAGAATAAAGTCATATACATTACTGAGGCTATTTTCAGAAAATTTTAGCTATAATTTTATGTTATTAAAATGATTAATTATAGGTTATTTTAACAAATTCTTTAGAAATTTATAAAAAATGGAAACGTTTTGTGTAAGGGATAGTTTGGGGTGAGGGAATTTTCGTAAAAATCTCTTCGTGTGGCATCTTGGAAAATGTGAACTTAAAGTTTAGCAATTAACAAACTTTTCGTTTTTTGAGTTATACTGTTTTTAGATGCACTCATACGCACACGGGTAATGAGGATCTCAGAGGATCTCAAAGATGTTATTTCAAGTGAAATGTGGATATTAAAATTTTGAGTGGAATGCAATACCTCTTTACTTAGTACTCTTATAAGAGAAAGCAAAAATTGCAAATGTTTTCAGTACATTTTTGCTAAGAGCACTGGTCTGCTTCCGGAATTAATCTCACTAAACAACACTATCGCCTTCAATTAGCACATCTGCAACTAAAGAGGAAGAACTTGTTAATAATGTTGATTATAAAGGTCCCAATGCAGGGCAGAACAATAGAAACATAAAAGACAATTACGGATCAAAAGTAATCAGAGGGTGTTGAACAAGAGGAACTGAAGATCGCACCGAGCGTAAAAACAAAAGAGAATGTAGGTCGTGGGCTCGTCTATACAGTGAAGTGCGCTGGATTATAATTACGAGGCGCCATTCGGGGGGAAATATTGTCAGAATGTTATTTGCCAGGAGCCTTAATTAAGAAACATCAAGAGAAGTACTGCAGAGAGCTGGCCACAAAGCGGAAATAAAATGTTAATTACGCTGATGTGTTGGAACACCTCGTGGTGAAGAGCAGTTGTAACAGAGCAAAACGTGTGTGAAACCAGTGGCGTTTCCATCGCCAGAGGAACTTCTTTAAAAGAATTTCTTTTTATAGTACTTTCGCAAGCCATAGCACCAAAGAACATATATACACAGCTTTCTGAGCATCTTACATCATCCAATCTACTCTTAACTTTGTATCAATGGCAACATTTGAAGTATATCAGTCAATTTCCTTCAAGCTCCCATATGAAGCGTTTATTAAGGAAAATTTGTCCACCTATCCTAATTTTAAGCCCAGCAAAAATCTGAAGGAAAATAATTTTATAAAATTGTTTATTAATAAAGTTGTACTTATTTACAGTATTTAAAACATGTATGACTTTAGGGAATACGGTAGAAATTAAATTAATTGGGAGTCGATTAATAACACAAAACAACACTCACTTTTAAATTTTCCCGGAACCGGTTTCTGAGGCCTTCCCTCTATCTTCAGCCGGACATCGACTTGTTCTCATTGGTGTAGCTGGCAATATTTTGTCATCGGTCTCCTCTGGTGGCGGTTCGAGGAACTTGCTGAACAAATCTTTCTGGGGGATGTCGAAATTGAATACTTTGTTCCTATTTTTTTAAATAAAGATTTGTTCCCATGTGGACAGTTCTTCTTTTCCTGTTGTATGTTTTAGAACCAAAATTACTAAAACATACAACAGGAAAAGAAGAACTGTCCACATGGGAACAAATCTTTATTTCAAAAAATAGGAACAAAGTATTCAATTTCGACATCCCCCAGAAAGATTTGTTCAGCAAGTTCCTCGAACCGCCACCAGAGGAGACCGATGACAAAATATTGCCAGCTACACCAATGAGAACAAGTCGATGTCCGGCTGAAGATAGAGGGAAGGCCTCAGAAACCGGTTCCGGGAAAATTTAAAAGTGAGTGTTGTTTTGTGTTATTAATCGACTCCCAATTAATTTAATTTATACAACAACACTGTTTTCAACACTTCCATGAAAGGATTTACGGTAGAAATTATTCTGCTATTGAACATATTCCCTTTCAGCAGTAAATTGGACTTGAAATGAATTTTTGAGTTAATGGTTTACAATATGTTGCACAAATTTATTTTATTGTAACATGCATTGTTTTAATATTTTATTGTTAAAAGTATTAATTTACTCAATTATCTTAATTTTCAACGCAAGATGTCGTTGTTATTGGCCATGATATGGTTGAATTCTAAAACTGTAATATAGTCATGCTGCTCGAACGGTTACCATTGCTTTATCTTTGTTAATAGAAACCTCTCAGATAACGCCCTGATTATTCATGTGAGAGTGAGAGGAGAACTTCCGTGCTTCCCGGACCTGTGCTAAGCACCAATGAATGCATCACTTCAGCCAGTGGAATTCACAGGAATCACAAATGACAGATAGATGTTCACTCCACGTGGAGTAATCAGTGAGTTATCTGAGAGGTATATATTACCAAAGATAAATCCATGGTAAGCTTTTGAGAAGATGGATTATACTCGTCTTGAGAGGTACAGACTAAAGATTTCCTGGTGTTTCCCCCCCCCCTCAAAACAGTTGTACAACTCTTTCCAGCATAAAAGCGTCCAGCATAAAGCCAACAACATTCATATTGCATTTATCACACGGATTTCAGCTGGAAAGCTCATCTCGTCCGTTATATTTTGGGGCTGTGAATGGCGCTTATTGCACTATTACACTGTCCGTTCCAAACTCCTACATTACTTACAATGACTGTAACGTGCATTATAATGAAAATTAACCTTGTTAAAAAATTGTTGAAGGTGATGTGCATATTGTCACGGCAACAGGCATAAAGGTTTCGGCACAAATAAGAAAACAGTCAGCGGATAAAGTTTCAAGGTAATAATGAGCCTTGCTAAAAAGTTAATGATATCACGGCTATTGTAAACAAGCACGGCTATTGTAAACAAGCGCCGGCAAACTGAGGTAAAGGCCTCGCCGGCATACAATAAGTAACGCTTCTAGAATGTGATAGAATATTCTGATTACGTCATTAGATGCCTTGTTTTCCAGAAACATCTAGTGATTGACAGAACAATCTGGTAATCATGAATGAGTGTACAAAAAGAAGCCATGGCTAGTGATGAGACAGTTGTAAACAAGAGTGAGTAAGCAGAGTTGGTTGTGTAACAAGAGTGTTGTTGTAAAGAGAGCTGAACTGGACGCAGTTATCATCGACCTTGGAGGATTGTGTTGTTGTGTGATGTAATGTTATTACGTGAGAATTGAACAGTGTATTTCGACGAAAATAAAGGAGATTTTTAATTTCTGCAACTCGGCCTTTTAATTCTACGAACCCACAAAGTCACAATATACTTGGCATCCTCGAATTAAATTTACATTCACATACATAAGTTTTTCTTGTGAAGTTTTCATAATTTCTTAACTCAATCCTTTACAGTTTAAAATGAATACAGCTGATAAACATAGCCTTGAGCGAAAAATTATCAAACTCACTGTAATGAAGCAAACTACGCGTATACCGACCGAGCTGTGGCCCCACTATATAGCGAACACGTACTTCGAAATAATGTAAGCACTTTTCGGGCGTCTAGAAATAAAAAACTGTACCAGTTTAATCTGCAGTAAGAGGTTCCAATGAGGTTTACTCCCTGCTTGCAATGGAGGGCAAGCTATTTCATGCGTACTGACAAACGAAGAGACCCAAATATGAAAGCAACTCGTTAAGTAATAACTAGTGTGGATAGTTCTATCCTGATATATCTCCATGCAGTGTAATTCAGTGCGTGTCTTGCCGCGCTAGATTATGGCACTCAATGGAATGATACGAGGGTTTTTCAATAAAGAATGATCATAATTTTTAGTCATAATTTTTGCACTAAAATTCAATCTTATTATATTCTGTTACCTTAATGTGAAACAAACAGTCCGTAGTAGCTTCATTGTTGGTACTCCTGGTTCTCGCCTGTGAGAACCAGGTAAGTTCAGACATGTTCAGTATCGCCTACCACTGCAATGGAGGTAACATACAGTAAACGTTGATGTTAGAGGAAGATCCAGAGGTTCTTTCAAACGTAATCAATGCTGACGAAACTTGGCTACATAATTTTGATCCTGAGAGCAAACAGCAAAGCTCAGTGTGGAAATCTACTTCATCACCAACCCCCAAAACAGCAAAAGTGGTTGCTTCTGCTGGGAAAGTTATGGTCATCTCATTCTTTGATATTCATGGAATTGTTTATCAGCATGTTGTAGCTGCACACACATCAGTAACTGGAAAATACTACAGGGATGCCCTGAACACATTGTAAATCCATATCAGGCGTAAAGGACCACATTTCCATGAAGCAGGCTGGATGCTGCACCACGATAATGCGCGGCCGCATATTGCCAATATTGTTGAAGAATACCTTGCAAAAATCAACGTGAAGCACATCTCCCGCCCTTCCTATAGCCCCATGTGACTTTTTTCTATTCCCTAACTTGAAGAAACGCCTTCGTGGAGGGCGTTATCCATTATCGGAAGCAGTGGTGAAGGCTGAGGAGCCGATTTTGAAGGATCTCTCAAAAATTGGTTTCCAGCATGTCTTTGAAGACTGGCAGAAACACTGGGACAAGTACATCGCATTCAGCGGAGACTATTTTGAGGACCATCAAAATTATGAGGATGAGTAAAGGTACGTTATCAAAAACAATTGTGATCATTCTCTCGTATTTTCCTAACACATCACTGTTAATACCCTTGCTTCTTGTTTCCGGCGACGGGAATATATAGATTCATGTTTTCTAAATGTAGAAAGAAATCTCACCACTTATAACTGTATAACAACATACCAGTTCCACCGGTCGGCCCTGAGCTATTATCGAATATCTCCAGTAGTCTGTTACGATCTCATCCTTACTTTGAGGAGAGAATGTGCCCACGTATCACCTTACTTTGTAATACATTTTCGTTTATATTTTAACAGAAAATCCACTATATCGCTATAATTAATTACTCCCTCAAAACGTAAATTTAAATGATGCGAGGACAGGAGGCATCTGGTTCTGCAACCAGTTTATTTGTCTAGCTATAGTTTTATTTAATCCTTCATTAAAATGCACCGTCCCGGTTACTCCACGAAGTAATAATTGTACAAACAATGTAAAACAATGATCAACAGCTGCGTGCACCCCCGTGCTGCCGTCTCCTCCCCGCATGCGCGCTCGTGCACTCGGAACCGTTGACGGGTAAGCAGTGGTGCAATGACCGCTTTTGCATAGTGTCATACAACTCCTTACAATGTTCGCATGTATTTAAATAAGTATATTTTATGTAATTAGGATACCAGTTATTCAGCCCTTTCTCTTTGGAAATTAATAGGCCAGCACAAATATATAATATACTCTAGGACAGCCATATTAATGCTGTGACATATAGAAAAACTACAACAATAATAATAATAATAATAATAATAATAATAATAATAATAATAATAATAATAATAATAATAATAATAATAATAATAATAATAATAATAATAATAATAATAATAATAATAATAATAATAATAATAATAATAATAATAATAATAATAATAATAATAATAATAATAATAATAATAATAATAATAATAATAATAATAATAATAATAATAATAATAATAATAATAATAATAATAATAATAATAATAATAATAATAATAATAATAATAATAATAATAATAATAATAATAATAATAATAATAATAATAATAATAATAATAATAAT
This sequence comes from Mantis religiosa, assembly GCA_030765055.1. Classification (NCBI taxonomy): domain Eukaryota; kingdom Metazoa; phylum Arthropoda; class Insecta; order Mantodea; family Mantidae; genus Mantis; species Mantis religiosa. The sequence continues at coordinate 60,225,401 of CM060953.1, read as the reverse complement.
AATAATAATCACAATAGACAAAACAATAATAATAATAATAATCACAATAGACAAAACAATAATAATAATAATAATAATAATAATAATCACAATAGACAAAACAATAATAATAATAATAATAATAATAATAATAATAATAATAATAATAATAATAATAATAATAATAATAATAATAATAATAATAATAATAATAATAATAATAATAATAATAATAATAATAATAATAATAATAATAATAATAATAATAATAATAATAATAATAATAATAATAATAATAATAATAATAATAATAATAATAATAATAATAATAATAATAATAATAATAATAATAATAATAATAATAATAATAATAATAATCACAATAGACAAAACAATAATAATAACCGTACTGTACCTCCTGTTCGTGTCTCGTAACTGCTCCAGCATTGTGATTCGTGATTAATTTGTCGTAATCACTAGCATGGTGTCATAGTGGCGCTGGAGATTATATTTTCGTGTCACATTCAGGACCTTATTGCATGTTAAACATTGCGCAACATTATCAAATGGTGTAAAAAATAGGCCTGCTCCCATGAAGGGTTAAATAACGTATGGGTAGAAGACCTTCGTGAACATGTAGTGCACTGCTTATCCAATACCGGTTTTAGTGTGTCGTGAAGACCACTGATGTAAAAGATGAACATAAGAGGCGTTGCTTGTGCACCTTAAAATGGTGCATGCTCCCTCTGCGTATTTACATGCCGCCTTTAGCATCTAAGACCATTATGTGTTTCAAATGGGAAGGTGTTTGTCCTTAAGCGCAACTAGGTGAGCAACCAATCGGAGTACTGCGGTGTTGTCGTATTGCATTCACCCTAAGTGGTGTGAGAGAAGTGCCAACCTCAATCAATTTGTATGAAATACTATTCGCGCTAAGACAAAATTCAGATTTTGCTAAAACTGGTTCATGTGGAAGGCAGAGAGTAATGTATGTAACATAACCATGAAAATCCCACATTTTTAGCTCAAGTAGCTTTTCTAAAACAAATAAATAAACCAATATTAGCTGTATTATAACAATAAATCGCGACGTAAGCACTGTATGAATATCATTATTGGTTGGCATGCATGCGTGTACGTATATTTGTAATTACTCAGAACTGAAACGTAAATGTTTGACATGACGTGATAAAATAATTACTTTGAATAAGCCAATTCGAGTGAGAGGAAACAATAAATTTCCTGCTGACCTGGCAGAACGTGTCTGGTCACATTATATCTTTGTTTATGAATTGTTCGTAATTTCTATTTACTCTGGAGAGTTCAAAATGGTTGCTGTGTATGTACATATAATTTTAATTACTCACAACTGAAATTTAAACTACTGACATGACGTGATAAAAGAATTACTGTGAACAAGTCAAGGTGTTAAACTCGAGAAAGAGCAATCACTTTCATTTCCTGTTAGCCTGTGGAATGCTGTATGCTTATGTTTATGAATGAATGCTGAGTAAGAAGTGTTTATTTACAATGGAGAGTTCAGATCAATATCATTCAGTTGTTCTTTACACAACAATAAAGTAAGAGTTAAATAGTGCAATGGCTTCTTGCGGTGAATTTAGTGGCGAGTCAAAAAGGCAGGTATTGCGAAGTCAGGCTTAAAGTATTATTTTTAAGGTGTACATGTTCTTCAAAAACCTTTCGAAAACAGAAACTAAAAATGAGCTATTGCAAAGAGTACTTCTGTTTAAAAACACGGAAAAAGTGTATCAGCTGGATCAACTTGCAATTGAAACAAGACACGAGGTAATACGCCTCCCACCTTACCACTGCCAATATAATCCAACTGAGTTGGTGTGGACTCAAATAAAAAGGGGGTTGCAAACAAATAATTCTTTTAAACTGACGGGCGTTGAACGATTTGTTAACGAAGAAACTGACACGACTGGGAAAACTACATAAGGCATGCAGAAAACCTTCAAGAAGACGATTTTAAGAAAGAAATATCACGTGACGATATTTTGGAACCTATAATCATACATTTGCAAGACTCAGACGATGAAGTCAGTGACAATGACGAACTGTTTCATAACGGAAGTGACATCGACAGCGATATGGATGAGCCACTGGCAGTTCCATTGGAATAGAAAAACAGGTAATTCATAAAATTTAATTATAGTTATAGTATTTAAAAATGTACATTATTTGCGAAAATGCTTTTTCCAATTTTGATTTTGGCAACTGCATCATTGTAAAAGGTTGTAAAATATAATTTGCTTACCCTTACGTCTGCACCAAGCAGACCTACATGTTGTATGAGTGTGCGAGAGAGAGGGAACTATAAAAGGAGTGAGGCAACAAGCTGGCAACGCTGAGTGTGAAACGGCATCTGATTAGCTGGACTCCAGAACTCTTCCCATTTGAAACTCACAATAGTGCCTTTTTACCTTTGGAATAATTGCTCATCGTCAAAGATGTTCATTAATTTAATATATAGTTAATCTTTCTGTTTGATTATGTTTTACGCAGTTCTATAAACATTAAACACACACATACACACAGACACTCACGCTCACCTCGGTAGCGTGGTGGTAGCATGTCTGCCTCACGTTCAAGAGGTCCCGAGTTCGAATGTCGGTCAGGGTGAGTTACCTGGATAAGTTTTTTCCGGGTTTCTCCCTTATCCTTGAAGACAAATGTCGGGTAGCTCTAAGCTCTATGGACTCTGGGTTAATTTGAGCATCATTTCACTCATTCCATTCTCCGTCCGATAAGACTCAACGTTGGAGGACGTAAATTACAAACAAACAAAAAACGCTCACACTTGCAGCTAATAGTCAATTTTCTATCCTCCAAAGGGAAAATGATGTGGGACCTCTGGATATGAAAGCTAGCATGCTATTTTACTTTTCCGCGCATGTCTTCAACAAATTTACGTTGTCTAAAAGCTCCATGGATCCCAGGACCATAAAAACAATATTTAGAAGCAATTTCTCTATTTAAAATAACCTCTTCCATTCTTATGGAGTGCAAGTGCGTCCTTTATGTCGATGCCTTTGATAAATTTTCGAAGTCCATGTGACGTCATTCCATATGTGCTAAAAATGCAGTCAGGTAGCACGTGGTGTTTTTGTAACAAAATTGTAAAAGTGGCAGCATTCGCACGTATTATGTCAGCAGCAGACACTTGGCGCTATGAATATTCACACGGGTTTGTTTTTGTTTGCAGAGGCACACCATCCCAGGGGACCTGTCACAGCGCATCTCCAGATGTCACCAAAAGATGAATACATACATGAGCGTATGTACAATCCCAGCACCGAAACCTGACCACGCGTAAATGCATTGTTAGTGGCGGCTGTGCTCCATCCCCTAAACAGTTCTCCCTAATGTATATTCGTCAAACGGATGCCTTCCTGGAATCTCCTGCTAACAGAAATGCTACTAGAGAGAGAATGTTAAAGTCTTCTTTACCACGTACGTATACTGGGTAGGAGGCAAAGGGTATGGAGGAGACAACCGAACGGGATGGTTCAGGCGGTTTCGTCCGTGCCTCGCATCCGGGAGGTCCGGGTTTGATTCCTGTGGCCGGTCTACGTGACTCATGGGTTTCTTCAGGGGTTTTTCCTATGTCACCAGGAAAATTAATTACATCCCCCGAATTTCCAGTCCCTTCATTTCATCTCCATTATCATTTCACATCATTGCTCATCTGGTGGTCTCTTTCAAGGTAGAAGTGTCGGCGGGAGTATCGGCGCTGCATGGCAGGATGATATGCTCTTGCTAAACACTTCCTTCTTCGGTAGGACAGTCGACGGTCTCGGGAGGCCTGGTACACCATTTCAGGACCACGGTGGGTGGGATGTCGGCTGTACTAGTCTACCGAGGGGTTTATAAATGGTAAACGATTAGGGACCCTGCCCTCTTTGTCGTCGTGACTCCTCTCGCCTCATCTTTCCTCCACTCCATAGCATAATCAAATCCAACGGGCTAGACAACGAAGAATCTACATACAGGTATGTTACTGTCAATGCTCCCAGGAGAAAGGGATAAACTGAAGTAACTGCAGAGGGCCATAAGTTTATAGGCAGACAAGCCAATGTTCGACAAGTGTTGAGAGTTCTTCCGGCGCCAGATCCAGCGTCGATAAGCGTCGTCTCCCCCAGGTGATGACAGTCACCACATAACGCCGCCCAAAGCCGAGAACAGCGTTTACAATACTCAACATTCGCACCATCGCTATATACCTCTACCTGAAAGTACACCGGAAACATAAGCAAATGAAATGAGGGAAACTGATGTAAACAAATCGAGGTATTAAAGTAAACAGCTTAGCATAGAAAACCACGAAATATCCAAGTCAAAGTGCAGTCGATGGGGATCGAATCTGCGACCTCCCGATTGCCAGTCGTATACGTTAACATGGCGCTTACCTTGCTCGGTATTAAGGAAGTATTATATTCTAACCAAAGTTGTTCGGATTGGGTTGCACTCGAGGGGGCAGTTTGTTCAAGACACCCACGGGGAATTGGGTACATCCAGCCAAGCTACGGCCGCTCGGAGGGCGTAGAGGGTTGCCTCATAAGCCTACAGAGCTAGTAGAAAGTGTGCTAGATCACCAGGTGGCCCCACCGAGGTTTTCGGTAGTCTTCCCTGCGGGATTCACGCGCGTAAGTGGCGTATCCACTTCCATCCCGTCTTGACGTTGTGCTCAGCGGGGGGGCTTTTTAAGAAATCAGGTATTGCCCTATGGAAAGAGCCCCGGAGTACCCATCGCTCCCGGGTAGGAGGCCCGAGTCCTTGGTCCTACGGTTCCATGATTAATGGGAGCAGAACCTCTGCACTTAACTTATGTCGAGGTTTCGCTGGAAAATCTACTTTGAGGTTCCGTTAATCTAAAGAAAAGGATTATTGTACACACCTGTCTGTCATCAGCATAACTCTTAAACGAATGACACCAAAAATGTTAAATCAAAGGAATGGTTTACCCTGCTCAGTCCCAGTGTCTCCTAAAGGCGATGTAAGTTGTTTCCGTGCTGTCCCCTATACGTGCCAATTTGGCCTTAAGATAAATCAAACTCCGGACTGTAAAGTTGTTTTCTGTGTGACAGGTATCCTATGATTTCAGCCTTAAGAGTAACTGACTCAGAACTGAGGAGATTAAACATCGGAGTTTTATTTATGAATGTTTTTTAATTAATACTCCTCTCAACGTCCTAATATATATATGCTATTATTCTGTTACCATCGTCTGGAGGTAGAAATAAAATGAAGGTGCCACAGGGGACTCCAAGCCACAGGAAGACAGGAGACAAACGCGCGGGAAAACCCAACAGTTCTGGAATCGGAGAGTAACTGGAGGTGACTAAAGAAGACAAACGAACCGTTGACTGAGGGTGTGCCCTTTCCTCCGAGCAAGCATCCACGCCAACAAAAATCCTCACTTAAAGCTATCATTTATGACAGGAAAAGTTTGAAATTTCTTTATTTATCAATAATAATTTTAATTAAAATGACATATTAAATATATTAACATAACATATAGGACTTATATCTTAAATTTTCTGGAAGTAATATGTAAAGTCTTGTTGATTCTGAATTACTTTTCTATAATTAGTAAAGTTTGAGAAATATGCTAAATCGCATTATACAAATATTTAGAGCTGCTTAAATTGTGCATTTCATATGAAATAAAATTGTTACAAGGTTAACCACTTCCGAGATATATCCTACTATTTGTTTACTAAAATTTGTACCTATTTTCAGATGATAAAGTCACTATTCTTTTATCTCGTTGATATAAAAAGAATGTGGAATATCAAAGCTATTATTGAGCAGCTCGATTTTTAAAAATCTGTCACTTTTGTAAGGATAGTTTGTAGAATATTAAGCACAGAACGTCATGATATAACAAATAATCAGATATTTTGGCTTTCTCTCCAATACGTAGATATATTGGATTGTACCCCAAAGTGGCGTCCTGAATAGCAAAGAAAAAGCACTTCTAGAAACAGGTCCTATCTCTATGATTGTATATAGCTTAAGCCGAAAATGATAAATATTAAATTTTGTATTTAAGTATAGTGTATTTAAAATATGGTACAGAATTTTAAAACTTCCACCCAAAATTATCCTTACATCGAAAAAAGTTCGATCTTTATTTTTTTTTTTCTAAAATATGACTTATGTATTAAAATGTCATATATTTAAGGTAATGTGTATCATTTTATGTGTATATAGAAGCTAGTACACGATAATAGGCATAAACTTACTACACAGAACATATATATGTATAACATATGTAATTTATTTACTATAACTTCCATTGGTTTTGTAGCCGTTTGCGAAATATTGCTATTATTGGTTTAAACGTTTCATATTGTCGTCATTTTTAAAAATCTGCCTCGATCAGACGAACAAAGAAACTTTCATTTGGTTTATATAAATTCATTTTATATCAATTATAGTGGTAATAAAGTTTACGTTTTTTTTTTTTTTTCTTCTTTCTTTCTCGTTTTTTTCTTTTGTAATTTACGTCCTCCAACGTTAAGTCATATCGGGCGGTGAATGAACTGGGTGAAATGATGCTCAAATGAGTCCAGGCTCCATGGAGCTTAGAGTTATCCGACATTCGTCTTGAAGGATAAGGAAAAACCCCGGAAAGAAACCTTATCCAGGTAACCCACCCTGACCGGGATTCGAACTCGGGACCTCTTGAACGTAAGGCAGACACGCTACCATCTACGCCACCTAGGCGGGCAAAATTTACGTTGTCCACCTTGGTAGCGTAGATGGCAGCATGACTGCCTCACGTTCAAGAGGTCCCGAGTTCGAATCTCAGTCCGGATGAGTTACCTGAATAAGGTTTCTTTCCGGGGTTTTCTCTTATCCTAAAAGACGAATGTCCGATAACTCTAAGCTCCATGGACCCTGAGCCCGTTTGAGCATCGTTACACCCATTTTATTCATCGTCCGATGTGACTTAAAAGTTAAGGAAGGAAGGAAGGAAGGAAGGGAGGAAGGGAGGAAGGGAGGAAGGGAGGAAGGGAGGAAGGGAGGAAGGGAGGAAGGGAGGAAGGGAGGGAGGGAGGGAGGAAGTTTACGTTCCCTATAATACTTGATATACCTGTAAGAAGAAAATTGCTAAATATACAGCAAGTCCTGAATTAGCACTTCTTTTGCTAATTTCCTCTCACTGGCTTAGCAAGACTATGGAGTATAAAGGTCTGCGACACATACATACAATCAAATGTGTAATAGAGTTGTTTATGCAACAGTTTATTAATGTACAGCAAATAGAAAACTAAATTCTCGTTAGAATATTTCATGGAAGCTGTTAAAATAAACAATATTGGGTAGAAAAATTAATGTGAAGTTGGCACATCAGAAATATTTTTCTTTCATTTAGTTTAGTGCTCGCTTTTGATAAATATTAAGGTCATAACAAATTAAGTTATGAGTTTTAATTTAGTGCTAACACCATATCGTACGCATCTCTTGTCACTGAATCGTACATGTACCGGCGACTAGAAACAACAAATCATCCACTTTAAAGTTCTACAAATCTGCAATCGATAAAGCTTGAGTCTTTACTGATGTTGGCAACATCAATCACGCTAATACGCATTATGGTGCTTATTTGAGAGTTGGGGTGAAACATATTAGGTAACAAACTCATAACTACAGCACGATATTGCAATATATGGTTCACCGAGCGAGGTGGCGTCAAGGTTATGTATGCGACTCGCATTCAAAGGTCTGGGATTCGATCTTCATCGCCTTGGGTTCTTCCGTAGATTCCAGTTGTCACTAGGAAAATGTTTAGGGTAAATTCTCTACTCCACGGATTCCTTTCCTTCCTCTTTCACTCGCTTGTCACCTTTCACCCAGACAATTAGGCAACTGTTAAGGACATCTGCGCTCTGTGGCTTCGCTGGCTCCGCCCTCTGCCAGTCTATGGCCTCTCTCTCTCTTATCCTTTTACCCTGACAATAGATATCTGTCGATAAGGATAAAAGTGCAATAAGTGTATCGTTTGGATGAGTTTGAAAATATGACACGAAGTTCAGTCTTCCACTTTCGAAGTTCTCTAGTGCACATAAACCATTTGTATTGCTTTCTACTAACACCTGTTGTACGTTTTGGTTGCAGTAGCAAGGTCACCAACATTAATTATGTTGGCAAACTGACGATCGATTTATTCACACCTGGTTGTTTACTTAAAAAAAAAGTGAATATCTCCCAGATGCCATGGTTAGTGTTGCGTACATTGCGAGCATGTTCGCTCGCTCGTGCTGACTGGCTGTATACAGCCAGAAGGATTTTGCTGCGTGCCCACCCGTTAAGGGTTTTATTCAGTCTTCAGTTGTTAATAATCACAAAATGGAGATAACAAAGTTTGAACTTAGAATCCTAAAACATTACTGGAAACAAGATTATAAAGCCGCTGTCGCAGCTCAAAAATTATGTGAAGTCGAAAGAGAAGGTGTCGTCAGTGAGCGTGTGGCACAACGATGGTTCCAACGTTTCAACGATAAAGACGAAAACACTAAAATATACTATACATCAAGGAGGAAGTGGCAGCCCTCCAAACGATGCTCGACGGACAGCACACTGCAGAGGAGCCATCCTGATGGCCACCTGTTTCCAGCGACACAGGCCATCACCGCCGGGTGAAGAGGCCAAACTACCGACAGTAATCCATGACAAACTTACCTAGAATTCCACAAACATCTCACTCTTGAATACCTTAACATATCACTCACAACTACCTACAGATACTACACTCAATAATCCAGACACATCCCTCTCCTTGGACCAGGCTTCGGCTTGGCCAATATATCCCTTCCTTGAATCCGCAGGTGCTTACAGCGGTACTGCCACAGCACCATTCCTGAATACTCACCGGTGGAGGTGTTTTAGTGGGTAGGGCTGGCGGTTCAATTCCCTAGAGGAGTCCCACACTAATCCCAGGGTTAGTGCGTAACATGCACTTTTCCTCCACTCTAAAAAAAAGTTCTGGAAGGCCTAATGTATGGAACATTGAGGATACATGCCACGTTTTGCGAAAAAATCCGCTAAAAAGTACCGTAGGCTTTCAGAAAAACTTTGTACATCGAAGGATGCCATACATCGCCACATTATGACACAGATGCTGTAGATGTGTACCTCGTGAACTGACACCTCAACATGCTGAACGTAGAGTGGATATCTGTCATCAGCTTATCCGCAATCCGCAGATATTACATTTGTCAGGAGAATTGTCATTTGTGATGAAAAATAGGTATATTACGAAAGCACTGATGCCTCGAAACAGTAGCTTGATCCCCGCCAAACTGCCAAAGTCATCACTAAAAACAAAACAGTTCGGTCTCAAAGTAATGTTGTGTGTCTGTTCTTTTTTTTTTTTTTTTTTTTTTTTGCAATTTACGTCCTCCAACTTAAGTCATATCGGACGGTGAATGAAATTGGTGAAATGATGCTCAAATGAGTCCAGGGTCCATGGAGCTAAGAGTTACCCGACATTCGTCTTGCAGGATAAGGGAAAACCCCGGAAAAAGCTTTATCCAGGTAACTCACCCTGACCGAGATTCGAACTCGGGACCTCTTCAACGTTAGGTGTGTCTGGTGGAATTTTGAAGATACGAATCACTGGGAGCTTGTTCCAGATGGTAGGGTGATTGATGGGGATCCTTATTCTCAACAACTGAAACGAGTTCATGGAATTTTGAGATGGAGATGCCCAGGTGTTAACCTAAATAGAGTTCTATCGCAACAGGACAATGCAACACCCCATACTGCACGAACAACCATGGAAAATTTCAGGAATTGGGAGGTATCGAACTGCTACCACACCCAGCATACAGCCCTGATCTCGCACCATCAGATTGTCATCTTTTTCGATCCATATCCCATTTTCTACGTGAAAGAAATTTTGACAACTACGAAGCAGTACAAGTGTGTGTGTGTCATCGAATTCTTCGCATCAAAAACCAGCGACTTGTACCATCATGGGACAATAAACCTCGCTGAACGATGGCTCAAAGACCACAGAATCTAATGGTCTATACTTTGAAAATTAGTCAATTGCTTGTCAGAACACATTTCAAATAATTGGTTTTCTACGTTACTATGAGACCGCATAACTAGACAAGTAACTTCAGACGTGTGCAAATTATTAGACTCAATGGTGAAATTTTTAACATATACCGTTTATGTTCTATTTATTTAACAGAAATAATATTACAAAATATTTTTTCAACTCTTAGTGTTTTGCATGCATTCCTTTGGCCTTTATTACCATTTTGATGCGTTTAGGCATGCTCACTACAAGGGTGGAGCACTTTTCCTTTATTTATTCATCTCTGTGCCAAATGCTTATGAGACCCTCAATAAGCTGAATTTTCGTTGTTATTTTCAATTGTTTCAGTCTCTGTTTAACAATACCCCACAGATTCTCTATTGGATTTAAATCAGGGCAATTCCCCGGCCATGGTAGTACTTTTACATTGTTTTCTTTGAGGAACTGGGTTACAGATTTTGCTCTATGACAAGGAGCACTGTCATGTATGAACACAAAATCACCATTTGGAAACCATTCTTTACTTTGCGGAAATAGTCTTCTTTCTAATACACTTTATACTGTTTCTGCTCCATAGATCCCACAAGTATGTATAATCTTCCAGGTCCATGGTCAGACATACAGCTCCAGACCATTTTTGATGTTGGGTGCTTTACTCTTTGATCGACACACTGAGGGGGAAATGCTTCTTTATCTGTCCTCACATATTGGCTGCTCTCTTCACATACTTAAAACATGGATTCATCTGAGAAAATTACCTGAAACAATAAAAACCTCTATTAATATTAAATAGTTTTAAAATTTCTCAAAGATTGTATAACAAAACCAGCAATGAGAGAAACAAAGCTTAGACTGTTTATTTCATGTCCATAAAATTTACATATATATATTTTAATGTTATGTTATATACAATTTTCATACTATTTACCTTTCTCCAAAATTCCATTGGACGTTTCTGCATCTCTTTGGCCCATTCTAAACTTTTTTTTGCCATTGCAGGTGTCAGTTTAGCCTTTTTACGAGGCCTGCGTGCTGGTAAACCTGCTTCACATAATCTTCTGCGAACTACTGAGGCTGATATTTCTGTACCGTACTGCTTTAGTTGATTACTGCGGTCAATGTTGGCTGCTCTTCTATTCTGTTTTGCCACCTGCACAAGTTTTCTTTGCATCCTTGGTGATGGCTTTCTTTTCCTCCCGCAGTTTCCATCCCTTTGTGAGGTCAACATCTCACCGAATGTTAAAGCTTGATTAATGCGACTAACGCATTTTTGTGAAATACACAATTTCTTAGCTATTTCACGTTGTGAATAAAGAGTTTCTTTCAAAAGACTCTCAGTTACAGCTACCTTACTTGGGGATAAGTCAGCAGTTTTACCCATAACCTCACTTTTGAATCAATGGGAATGCTAAGGATAAGATACACGATGTTACCTGGCTTGAGATCAATTAATAATAAATACTGAGGATATATTAGCCATAAAACACAATAAAGGCAAATATTAACAATTTTTAGTTACTACATTCACCAAATGAAAGCAATATCACCAAACAGTTGGATAAACAGACATGAAGAAAATGGCTGCTCTTCATTCAGAGCTACCACCATATTACTATAAGTAAAAGAAAAATCCCCCAGCTATTATTAAGAGAGAAATTTCATTGAATATGCTTCATATTATAGCAAGGAAAAGAATTACGACAAATTGAAATAGGTTACGGCGGTAAATAACTATTATTTTGAATGTTAAACTGAAGCAAAGTAAAAAAAAACATGAATGAGTCTAATAATTTGCACACGTCTGTACGTTACTTTCGAGACAGCATCTATAGCTGTCGGTATACCATGACGATATTTAGATTACCTTACGTTTATACCTCATAAAGTTTTATCATATAGAGCTGTATGCATTAAATCGTAAATAAATATTAACAAATATGCAATGCAAAACCCCAGTTAACTTTTAAATTTTAAAACTCAGTACTAAACATACCATATTCCATATCTGAAACAATGCATATATAAACTTTAAGAGAATTTAATGTGATTCATGTAACAAAATGGGCAAAACATTCAAATAGATAAAACTACTAGCACTGAAAGCAGGAAATTCAAGTCTCCACCGTTACACATAAATGTCCAGAAAATATTTTCATAAGTGCAGAAGTAACGCAAGTAATACAAAATAACATGAAAAAATACAAGAGGGAATTACAAATAGGAGCGCAAATAAAACACGGTGACTGCAAGCCAAAGCCAAGTGTGGAGAATGGATGCAATCAACAAATGACCACAGGATAGCGCAGCATAATAACGGCTACAGCATAGTTCTCGTTAGGTAACATTGCAAAGGAATTTCCCACACTCACTTGTTTTTCCGACCACAACGCTACTGTTAGGCCCCAACTCTCAAACTAGCATATAGTTTGAATTTCGCCAGCTAATGTTACTTACAGTCATAAAAATGTAACTTTTTAATTTAACTTCCCTAATTTTATCAATACCGAAAATCAGTTTTACTGATTTCAATTTATCAAATCTTGATTTTACTTTTAGATAAAATGCTTTTGCCTACACCTTTGCAAACAAAACAAATACATACAGCTGTATATTTCATTGTTGTTACTGTCATCGCTCTCACCGTTGGCTGCAACAGAAACGTGGAAAAGAGACAAACAAGAAATAAACAAATGCGTGCTTATAAGTACTCATAGGAATTCTAAGGGAGATTCTATGAGGCCGTGACTTGTCATGTTTGCGTATGATAATGCTGAGTAGAATTATCGTATTTCTATAATTCTAAGCTTCAATTTTAACACTGAGACATCAAGACAAAGTATAAAAGAAACCCTTAACGAGTGAGGGTGACCTGGCGTGCTCATAACGATCGTCTTATATCACTGGCCTCCGGGCTACTTTCAAAACTCTCACCTCTGTTGCATCGCCGTTCCAGCCTCGGCCTACAGTCTTCATTGTTACTCTACAAATCACTCGTTCGTTCGCTTATTACATATGCCTGCCAAGTGTGGGGGGGCCGCACACAAATGTCATCTGCGTCGTCTTCAGGTCATACAGAATCGCTTCATGCGCATCGCTACCTACGCTCCAGAGTTCATCCGTAATCAGCAGCTCCATCACGAACTAGGACTGTTACCTCTTCACGACTACATTCGCAGGATCGCTCGTCGTTTCTTCTCCACACTGCAAGAAGTTCCAGGACCTGTGTATTATAACATCGGCGTCCGCACGCGCCAGCCCTCATGCTTGAAGAGGAGACTACCACAGGACCTGCTTCTAAGTTATACCTCTGACTCGAGTGATTCTAGTGCTTGATGTCTGTCTTACATCTTCTTACATCTCAGAGAGTATTATTGGAGTTCTAACTTAATGTAGTTAGGGGGCGGCCTGCTAGCCTACCCCTGAGTGTTATTGTCCTTATTGTACTGTTACCTTCTTTTCACTCTGATCTGTAAAGCACTGTACTGCTGATCGATCAATAAAAAAATATAAAAAAAGGAATTCTGAGGTACAATAGGAACTCCTGAGCAGTTTCTCTCATTTATCCACTCTCAAAACACATATAAATACAAAATACATGATCACTATTTCGTTTTGAATTATGCTGTTTACAACCACTTCCGGATACACACACGGACACCCGGACCGTTAAAAAAAACAGTTTTTTTTTCTTTCTTTCATTCAGTGTACCGTAAAACGTGGGAAAAACTTTTTTAATTACATTCATCTGCGTAAATAAGTGTATACGTGTTCAGTGAAATATCGATTCGAATTCGTGAAAACATGTAAACAATAACATCCTATGGCGACTAATAAAATAAAGTCAGTGATAGCTACAAAACTAGAAGACTGCATGATTCTCACCTGCGACGTCTCTGATTGGAATCCAGCAGCTATTTCCTTTCATTCAGGCTTTAACGTTTAGAAGTTTATATGTCTGATTATAAGTAATATCTGAATTGCAGATGGAAGCCAAAAAATAGAATTTAAAATTGTATACAAATTAAATGAATCAAATAAGACAAAATATAATACCTATAGGTGATAGAACGAAACAGAAAGATCCTTAACCATATGGTTTTATATTCGTGAAAATTTTTATTCAGTAACAATGGTGGAATTAACAGAGAAGATGAGAATTAATAGAAGCAGAAAAACATAGAAAAACATAAACCGTGAAGTAATATCTAAATAATACCCATCTAATACCCATCTTCCTACATGTTAATGTATAAATATTTTTAGAGAATGGTGCATATCTAGGAGCAATCACATTTTTGCATATAGGTCTGAACAAATGTTGGAAAAAATTATAATTATTGGAATTTAACATTTCATTTCTTTTAGTTGTAAATTTAGACATGTGGGAGCATGTTAGGTATGAGTTATGTGGTCAAACAAAGGTACAGCCATGAAACTGCAGAGTCAGGTCTCCTGCTGTGTTGACAGAAAGTTTAGGCAAGTCATTTCCAGGTAAACCTACATTGCATCATGTGAAGCAATGTCGTGCAATATTAGTCATACGAAGCGCTGACATGTGAGTTGGCAGCCATTTTGGGAGAAAGGTCTATTTAAATGATATGGATCAGTAAAAAGGGGGGATTTCGAGTCTTCATTCGTTTAGTTCAAGGCAACTAGAGTACTCAGGTAGGCCATTCCGGAGAGTCGCGCTGCCATTGGCTAACGCGCATGACGTCACTGAGAATACAGTTCAACCGCGAGAGTTAAACACTAGCCCCTCAGTATGTGTTATTTAAGCTCTGCTACGTGTAAAATCGGAAGGAATAAACATCCACTTGTGTATTATAATGAAGGTTCTTTCTAGCAGTTGTATTAAGAGCTTAAAACATGTTACTATTCATATGTACTTAATCAGTGTAGCTCAAGAAAATGACGAAGCAACCCATTGAAGATTTTTCTTTGCTGCAAGTTTCCTGATCATTTCTGCCTTCGCTCTTTTCTTTAAGTGCCTAATTCTAATGAAGGTTCTTGTCCTCACATTAAGAGAGATCACACTGTGATGAATTTCGGGAAACTTGCAACTTATTATAGAAATTAAGTTTTGCATCACTCCATTACACATCGCAGCACTTTGTCCATGGAAGCTACAAAATATTACTTCTGTACCTTGTTCTGCCGTTTCAAAACTCTGTTTTCTTTCTTCAGGGCCTGCATCTGAGTCTTTAGTCTAATTATTTCCTCTTCAGCAACAACAGAGTGGTCAGGACCTACCTCCGTGCTGGTCGACGGGTCAAATTTTGTTCTTTTGGGAGATAAAGATATTACAGTAGACAGCGCCCTCTTTCGCACGGTCCTAACTTCGCACCGGCGATCTCTTGCTGATATTGCCTATTAATAAAAACAGTTTTATTATTCTTATTTTTATTATTATTCCACGCATCAAACTTTTCTTATAAAAAAGGAGCGAATAAACTCAGTGTACACATAGAAACAAATACATAAATGGAATGTGTATCTGATAAATTGGTTTTGCTGGTACTTGCTACTACCGCCTCAAATACATCCCCATGCCAATTAGGAATTTTCTATGACGGTACAGCGTCGCCCTTTAATTTTCTTTTCAGCGGCAACCCTAGCAGCTTGTTTTTTAAATCCCGTTCATAGTTTTCGGGCAGGAAGTGATCGGAACAAATCCTTGCATTATTCTCATTAACCGGATCAGCCCTTTCACAGCGTAAAACCCACTTGCACTGTAGTTCTCGATCTTTAGGCAAACAATGGAAAATCACATTCGTAGTTTTATACGAAGCATGTTTGCTTTCAGCAACAGCGCAATGGTTTTCATAATGTTACGATAAAAAACACAGCCAATAACTACAATAGCTCATAAGCAACTGCATCTCGTTTATTTCATCAGAAGGATTGTGGAATTTGCATGCATCAGCGCCTTATCTTATAATGTGCAATCATAGTATTGCATTACGCACCATTCACGTGTAAGCGCTCTTGCGTTGTATTCTCAGTGACGTCACGCCCCTCAGTCAGCAGTGACAGTGTTTTGCGCGGGAAGGCGGGAATGGCCTGCCCTGCGTTTAGTTAGCCTCCTGATGCTATCAGAGCTTGATCGCATAATCTGTCAACAAGAGCTGGGACCTCAACACTGCTACACGACTTAGGTATACAGGAGAGAATCATCCACTTGTTCAGATCCAATGCAACCCTGAATCAAAGGTAAAGTTCATTATGTTATAATTTGTATAATATTTCAATTGCACCTCTGATCTCTTCAAGATGAGGGAGTGCCTTGTTCTGCTCTACCAAATTATAGAATACATTTGTTAATGTGGTTTGACACTAGGTGTTATCTCTAACCCTTCGCATGTCCTCAACCCCCACCAATTAGCTCTACCATCGGATTTCCCCAATCCTTCCAGCAGCTACGCTCCTAGTTGTGGATTAGGTTTGTAAGTTCTTCATCCCCCTTACAACCCTAGTTGCAACAATGTGTAGAAATAGATCATTTTATTTCATACTCTGATTGTTATTGTTTACTTCAAAAGAACTTAACGCAAGGTTCCTAAGCAAATAAAGAAATAATTACAATATAATTGAAAGAACAAATACAACAAAATATATTAGAATATTGACAGAAGTACATTAATTAAAATGTAAAATCTGAAAATAAATAAATAATTTAATATTCATCTTGTCCTACTTCAATGGTTCGAGGCTAAAGAGCCTCCTATTACTGCAGTCACAATGTATTGATAGAATTATAGGTTATAATAATTATAGTTAGTTAGCTTGAAGCCAAATGCTTAAGAATTCCTATGCCTGCTCTTCCCCTTTGCTGAGGAAGTGCTGTAGTTAGATATCCAAATTTTACTACAAATGTACTTATTTGAGCTCCTCTGTCGTATGGGACCAACATGCTAGCCTCTGGTTCCCGATGCCACGAGTTCAGATTTGGCGGAGAACTTTTTTGAACGCAAAAAAGCTTAGCAAGGCTTGCTTCGGAACGGAATCAATGCTGATTGTCGCTATTGTACTTTTATGGTACGTAAAAAACCTCAAGCCTGATAAAGACGGTGCAGCGCAAATTTCAGCGGCCTTTTATGCCCAATATAGACTATGTACTTGTTATAACTAGTAAACCACGAGACATAGTCGAAAACTTATTATGAAATATTCGAATGTTACTAAAATGCACAATTACAATTTCTATCATTAGTGAATGGAAAGACAGATACTTCCCTCGGAAGAACCAGTAGTCTGATCCGTATTCATAGATGTTAGACCATAGATGGTGCAAGAACCATCTAGCTAGCTGAAATACTTTCGGAGATATTCGAGGTCAAAGTTTGCGAAAAACCCGGAATTTGTCCCAAAATTTTAAAAGTGAATTCCGGGCGCACCGTTGTTCGTAGGAGGTCGAGCGACGAACCAAATTGTAGCCCTGGACCGTGGCATTCGAATGCTGTTCTGTCTTAGGGCTCTCAGATCAACGATTTAGAAGTGACGGCTTGCCGAAATTTAGTGTCGAGTTAACCGTTGGTGCTACGTGGAAAGTGTACATAGGTTGAAAGTTTACTTATAATCTAGTGAATGCTTGTTATAATTAGTAAAACATGAGACACAGCCGAAAATCTATTATGAAATATTCGTATGTTACTAAAATACAGCATTTCTATTAACATTGTGAATGCGTAGACCGGTACTTCCCTCGGAAGAACAGAAGTCTGTTCGGTATTTTTAGATGGGTCTGCGGATTGTTCTATGTTAAGTCACCGATAATAATGCAGATAATAATGCTCGAAATATGGGAAATTTCCGACGCAAATCAGATTCTTGAGAATTAGTTCGTTGACGGGTAGACTCGGAAGATCCTAAAGAACTTGAAAGGGATTATGGCTAGAAAGGAAATATGCTTTCTATAGTATCGCATTTTAGCTAGCACAGACAGCGCAGGTACAAATGCAGGTATAGCTCAACATAGAAGAAACAGGAATGGTAGGAAGGACAGAACGAAGAACTCGATTGAAGGTTCAGTATACTTTGTTGAATGACAGGCGAAGTTTCGGCTCTCGATAGTCAATTTTATCCTTAACTGTGAGTTCTTCAATGACGTACTCTTCCTTATCACAAGGCAAGTTATGAGAGTGTGGAGGATGATCACCATCACAGTTTACAAATTTGGAGGTAAAGGTACAAGGAGAAACCGTCGATTTCTTCCACAAATAGAATGTAAAGCCTGCTGCTTACTTGTTATTGGTGAATGCCCGAACCCTTGACATGAAAAGCAATATAACGGTGGGGAATACTTTGATGAACGTGCTCATATCCGCTTTAAAAATCTTAGCAAGCTACTTCAAGTTAAACGTCAAAAAGGCTATCATTTTAGGTTTCTGATCGGTACCTTCACGTCGCATGAGCCGTTTAGCTCCACAAGTCCAATGGCTGGAATAACAGTGACACCTTCTTCATCAAACAGATATCTAAGGTACTTCATACGTTAAAAGTAGCACTTGACTCAACAGTAGCTGTATGTGATCCAAATTTGTGCATCTGTTAAACAAAGGGCTGGGGATTATAATTTAAACACCCACTGCATTGCTGTATGCCCATACGTCTCCTTTTAGATAGTACTATGCGAAAATCAGTAGTAGCGTCTACCCATTGCTGCAGTGGATTCCATGTAGAGAGAGATGCCACTAGTACAGACGCGAGCAAATGTTTTCCGATGCGAGCAAGACTGGCCTACGTGAAGGAGGCGGGTTTCTTGATCAATTAGTTGCGCCAGAACGATTCAGTTTCCTTATACCTGACCAGCGAGTTCGGCGCACAGGCATTTAAGCCTCAATAGAAAATAAAAACAATTTTGCCACATGAAACGTAGGTGGTTTTAAATAACTTTCTAATATCAACCTTGTATTTATTGATTTTTTTAATAACGTTATTTCCTCTCTCTCGCACACCACACCTCAACCATTTTAATCTTCCTTTCTTCTTTTTAAATACATTTCCTATACTCAAAGTAGTACTTTTATCTAGAAGGAAATACTTCTACCTTTCATAGGTTAGCGATACTATAATGTTAAACTGCGTGGTATTTAAAATTAATATCTAAAACTATTGTTTAAAATGTGTATCTTGTTCCGAAAATAAATATATTATTTTTGTCACAGTTCTCAAGAACAGCTTATTTGAATATACTACGACAGTTAATTAATATAGCCACCAAATTGAAAGCTTTATATATATTAGACTTTTAACGACCAACTAAATAAATAAAATAACTATTTTATTTGATAATGACAGTTCAAATACAAAATTACGTTAGCAACAACGGCATGTCAGAGGTTTCAGGAAGGAGTTCTTTAAATGTCAGTAAAGCTGATATGATGCATTTCAGTTTTAGCTACACGTAGATACCATCGAACTAGACCGGGCTTGAACTCGCAACCTTGGATCAGAATGTCAGCATCTAAATCAATCTGATCAGCTTTTATAATGATGTGGTGATGGTGTTTTCGTATTCTTTTTTGTAATTTACGTTCTCCAACGTTAAGTCATACCGGACGATGAATGGAGCGGGTGAAATGATGCTCAAATGAGCCCAGAGTCCATAGAGCTTAGAGCTACCCGACATTCGTCTTTTAGGATAAGGGAAACCCCCGGAAATGATGATGATGATGATGATGATGATGATGATGATGATGATGATGATGATGATGATGATGATGATGATGATGATGATGATGATGATGATGATGATGATGATGATGATGATGATGATGATGATGATGATGATGATGATGATGATGATGATGATGATGATGATGATGATGATGATGATGATGATGATGATGATGATGATGATGATGATGATGACAAAGTAAACCTCAAAGGTAAAATAAGACTGTAACGCTAATCTAACATGTAGCTATAACAGAATTAAACATTTAAACAAGAAATGGTTTACGTATTTGAAGCATATATAGTTCGAAGCAGTGTGCAGCAATTATCTGCTATAGAGGCTGTGAACATTACAACATTCCAGGTAACAAATTAACACAAAGATCGCGAAAAATCAACTGTCATGTAGATGCCGTTGGTAAAACCGGTCAATGTAATAAGTTAGTGTTAGCACTTTCTTCGTTCACGTATTTTAGGGAAATAATGTAGATTTACTTCAAGAATATTTTAAAAGTTCCGCCTTCCAGTGAACTTGTCTACATAGGCAACAGAACTGTCACTGTGGTTAAATGGACATGTTGTCTATGCACTCTGCGATTGGTAGTTACTTCCTCGGGGTCAAAGGTCACATTTGCAATATATATATATATTGCAAATGTGAGCGGAAGGTTTGCATTTGATTTAAAAACGACAAAGAGTATCATTGTATTGTGCATTAGAGTGAATAAGATTAGAGAAGAAGGCCTTTAACCTCGGAAGTCACTCGGGGCCATATTGTTGGCATGTGGGAAGCAGGTCTTGCTACCACACAAATAGCTAATTCTGTGGAAAGAGGGCTTGACTGCGTTCTTTACTGGATCCGGCGGTTCCAGGAAGAGGGAGAAGAAGGATTAAAAACCCGACCTAAATCCGGAAGACCCAGGGTTACCTCTCCGGATATGGATGCAGCCATTGTGCAGAATTCCAGAGAGAATCCGTTCCGCACTTCTAAGTTAATCGTGTGGCATATGAGACTTCAGATAACGCCTTCAACTGTTAGAAGGCGTCTTCATGCTGCCGGGATCCACATTAGGAAGCCAGCTCGAAAAGAGAACCTCACAGAAGTACATCAAGCTGTTCGTGTGGGATTTGCTCTCCAGTTCCTTCCAATTCCTCAGACATTCTGGGAAACTGTAAAATGGACGGACGAGAAAGTGTTTTCATCCGACCAAGAGGGAAGGATGATACTTTGGCGTCCAGACAAGACACACTACTACCCAGAACACGTAGTGACCACAGCAAGAAGCTGCAGGATTAGCATCGCTTTCTGGGGCTGGATGTCGGCTGCCGGTGTGTGTCAACTGGTCCGTGAATCCCCGAGAATGAATTCTGAGGATTATGTGGAGGTGTTAGAGGACTGCATGTTACCAAGTGTTCGTTCCATATATCCTGAGGAAGATATGCCTATCATTAACTATGTTCATGATAACAGCAGCATTCACACCTCAGCATTTACCCGAGATTGGATAGAGCAACATCCTGAAGCTCCTCCTCTCCCTTGGCCACCCAAATCACCAGATTTGAAACCCATTGAGCACA
>CM060953.1:60089088-60201588 GCA_030765055.1 Mantis religiosa | reverse complement strand
ATTATCATTATTATTATTATTATTATTATTATTATTATTATTATTAATTATTATTAATTATTATTGTTGTTGCTGGTGTTGGTGTTGGTGTTGGTGTTGTTATTGTTATTATTGTTATTATTGTTATTATTGTTATTATTATTGTTATTATTATTGTTGTTGTTATTGTTATTATTGTTATTGTTATTATTATCATCATCGTCGTCGTTATCTTCATCATTATTATCATCATTACTATCAATATCATTACCATTATCGTTGTCGTTATTGTTATTGCTGGGTAGAGTGCTTAAAGGTAGCATTAATCGTTATTACGTTCATGGTCCCCTATCTGCTGTGGTCGGACGAGGGGAATGTCGAATCGAATTTTGTTTCCATTGCCTCTCCAACCCCCTTGTCCATCGGAAAACTTTTGCATTCGGGTGTACCTATAGTCTTACGGGTCTGCCTCAAGATGCCGCACTTTAGCAGAGAAACCTATCTCAGAGTATGCATGGGTGTGTATAGATCAAAGAAAGAATGAAACTGGAATCTGACTATAAGTTTTAATAAGCAGTATTCTCTTTAACGGAGAATTTTCCGACTAATGAAAACTATTATCTGTATCTATTATCTGATTAACACTATTATTCAGTGTTAAAGTATCTAAATCTTCTACCAATCGATAACACTTGGGGCAAGAACGCCGTGTAATCCGTTTACCAGTTACGTCTTGTTAGACAGGCGATCAGAACAGAAGTCTGATTTCATGCCCAGAATGAATTATTAGGCTTCAAAAATTCTCCTGATAACCTCCCCTTTTGGTAATGACTCTAAGGCCCCCACGACTAGCTTCTAATCCAATGTTTCCACCTCATTTCTACATTTCTGGAAGTTTCCTTCTTTCCTTCCCAAAGTCCCTCTATAAATCTCTAAGAAATACTATCTCACTTTCCAAGAATTCTACGAGGTGCGTTCAAGTTATAATACCTATTTTTTTCAGTATTGGGACGAGATAGAAACTTCTGCTTTTAAAAAAATATACACGTGGACTCTTTGTGAACGCGTGCCAGATATGGCAGTACTGTAGAGCAAGAAGAGCGTGTAGTCGATGTTCCTTTCATGCCGTTTCACGCGTCAACATCGCCTGATAATTTGCCACGTACACAGCGTTGTGATCATCCGTGAGCATTCTTGGCACCCATCTGGAAGACACAGACACTTTTCACATTTTTAGATCTTCATCCTCAGGAGTGTGTGCACAGATCCCACGGAAATGCCAATTTTGGAGGCGATGTCTGTAACGCTAATCGGCGATCCTCCAAAACAGCGTTACGAACCCGCTGGATCATGTCGTCGGACCGGTTGGTACGAGGGCGTGAGTGTCTTGGTTTGCTGTCACATGATGGTCTGCCTTCAATGAACTGTCGCACCCAGTAACGAATATTAGACACATCCATGATACCATCAATACATGCCTCACTATCGATGAATTTCAATAGGTGTCATACCACGAAAGTGGAGAAAACGAATGATTACACGCTGTTTTTGCGATGAAAACGTCGCCATTTTAAGTATCAAAGGTCCTAACTCTCGTCGCTCCCACTATATTTCTGTGCGCTGTACAGTGCTGCTATCTTGTCAAGCATTACAAAGAGTCCACGTGTATTTTAATAACAACCAGAAACTCCTATCTGGTCCCAGTGCTGAAAAAGTAGATGCTATAACGCACCTCGTAAGCTAGCCTGGCATACCTAATCTGGAAACCTTGGTTAGTTTCATCTCTCAATAACGTAACCGACGGATCTACTTCTATGAATTTGCATGAAAACAAGCCGTCGCTAATTGTCGTATTTAATCGCATCTTACTTCGAGCCCAACTGTAATCATAAACTATTGCCAAAGCTATATATAACCCCTTAACATTTAGCACAAATTCACAAAATATTCATACGTAATTTCATTATAAGTATTAATTTATTTCATTGATCAATAATTTCTACCTCAACTCCTAATACCATGGAAAGTCAAACCTCATGATTGGAGCCAGCCTCAGACCCCGTGCATCCCCTGATATTCTGCAAAGTATTAGGAACAAAACTGTTTTACGGTAAGGGCTGTTAACTCTAATCCAACCTTCACATTCTAAGGGATCCGTGGTTCGGACCCCAGGAGCACCAGTCCCGCACTTACCGAAGGAAGTCCATGATGTATACTTGGGAGATCACATTTTGTGTGGTAATGTTTTGGCTTCTCTTACAGTTTACTAATTATACGAAAGTCATTCCGAATAAAAAGGATTTCACAGGGTACTCCCAGAAAATGTAGGGTATACACAGGCATTTTAAACACATGTTAATCAAAATTGTTGGAGCCATTTTTGAAAAATAAAAGACAAGCGAATAGTCTTCCATGTAAAGAGAAGTCTGAGTTGAAAGGGTTTTCTTGAAAATCTTCGTGGAAGAGCAGAACTCAAATACCAGATTTTTTAGTTACATTACTCACAGTTTGACATGCAGATAGCAAAGTAAGCACATGCACAGGTACAAACGCCTGCTGACACTTTTGGTATCGAATTTTAGAGTGAAATGCGATACATACATCCTCTTTAGTTATTATGGGTAAGCATTTGAGAAATTAAAAAGGCTGACATGGTTTCTTCTTCGAGGGGAAAACATTGCGAAACTAAACCTTGTGTTTCTCCCATTAGCTACCAAGTCTCATGTACTTACATACAATCTACTTCAGTAAACTTCAGTTATCGGTGTTAAGTTTCGAAGTAGTTTGCTAAGTGTAGCGTAAAGGGGACCAAGCGATTAAAATGCAAATGTACCAGCATTTCACTGGAGCAGAAAGGGTAACAGAACAAGGAACCTTTAGTAATACATTGGCCTCACGTTACAGTATAAACACCAGGAGTTGTGATGTATGTGCAAACCTATCCTTGCAACTAAATACTTTCCTGTGTTCATACTGGGTCTTTCTTAGCTTTGTCACCAGTTTTAGCTGATGACACTGTGGCTCCCGGTGAATTTCCCTCAGGTTTTGTTAATTAAAGTATGCCCCTCTTACCAATTCACTCCTACGTAGCTGTTAAGTGCGTTTGAGCAGTCATTTTGCACATGCTATTACTGCTTTCCTAGTTTTAACAATTTGCATATTTTCTACGTGTACTACAAATTATCCTGAAATTCTATTCTTCAACATTCGACTTAGATAAAATTAAGGGTCATTCACAATGAAAATTACGTATTATTGAATATATTTGGATTATACAACTCATGGAATACATGACACTCTGCGACATACATAGGGATGGCCCTACCCCCAGGGATGAAGTGAAAAGGAGTCTACAGCTCACACAGCTCAGAGAGACGCGCGGACTCTAACGGTTCCAGGCTCGAAAGTCTGCCCCACTGTTGTAGCTATCTAAAGAAGTTGACGAAGGAACCGTGGACTAAATAGCACTCTAGGGTCCCCAGATGTCTGGTTTTCTTTCAACACGAAACTGCGCCATCTGTCCGACTCCCCTATACCTAGAGATGTGACTGAAGATGTTAAGGAAGCTGAATGAAATAAAAACGATAGAAAGTCATGGTTGTTCAGAAACCATCCCACCGTTCGCCTGCCAACTAGCAAAAATTACAAAAATCCAAAACCAGGGTGTCCTGACGATAAGAACGAATCCTGGTCCTCCCGAATGCGGGCCCCGCGCGATAGCCTGGAAACATGTCCCCGGTAAATTAAACATTAATGTTTAAGCATAAACTTAACGTAAATATTGGCATTCGCCACGACAAATAGAAACAAAAGACAATCACAAGAGGGCGTGAAGTAGGTGAGCTAATATGGCTAAAGGGTCACTGATAGCACCACGACAAAGAAGGTTGTGAATGAGAAAGAGTGGAAGGATATATTTCAAGTAAACGTAACAATAAGTCGTATAGCTTGCAAAGCTCTGTTTTCATCAGTCAATGAGAATGGGTGCATTAAGGAAACATAAAGCAGGCTTCTACGCTTAAGCGTGTGCTTATGTCTAAGTTTAATTCTAAATGCTCCCTTCTTTGCTCGAACAAGTTCTATGGGAGTCGAAATTCCCCTCTAAAAACAGAAATTCGACGAAGCCAACTTCTTAAGACTTTCCACTAGGGAAAACCGCGTTTCCTACTTCTGGTGGAAGTGGATACGCCACTTACGCGCATTAACCCATCCGGGAAGACCACTGATAACCTCGGTCGGGCCGTCAATGTTTTAGTTCACCGTACTATTAGCTATCCAGGCTAGGACAGGAGATTCTTTTAAGTATCTCTTAACCCCATCTGGGCAGCAGAGCCCCACGGGTGTCGCGAACTACTGCCCCGTCCAGACCACAACTCGAATATTCGAATATTCGGTCCAACGTACTTCTGGTAACGTCAGAAGTACCACGAGTACTACGCGTCCACAGCGCTCATACCACATCAGCTGAAGGGGGCGGGAAACCCTTCCCTACGGGGTAAATAGCCCATTAAGTGTACCCGTTTCACACAGAAAACGTGTGAATACGTTTAGAACTACTGAACCTATTCCCAATAAGAAGCGAAAGATAAAATTTGTTTGCTCTATTGAAGCGATATTACGTTTAAAATAGTTATGTTTATTTAACAACGGTAACAATGTTAATGGTGTTGGTGTGCTGCGCTGTTACAATAACGAGCCATTTATAATTAAACCTAAGCGTTTACATAAGGACTTAAAAGTTCAGCATAAGTTTAACAAAATACTATACTGTCATTCACAACGAAATTGAAGAAACAGTATACCTGCGTGACCTTGACTAGATTGGTCAGTCAACCCACTTCAATATCGTGACCTGTGAACTGACACACTATAGATAGTACGAGGGAGGCTCAATAAGTACCCATGTTGGGAATGAAGACGCCAGTTATTTTGAACACAAATTTTTATTCCTCAACATAGTCTCCTTTTTGGGGACATACATTTCTCCCAACGCTCCTGCCACTTTTAATCCTTCAAAGAACTGTCAAATACTGCAAAATACGCCTCTGACTCCATGATGATCTCATTTGATCTAAATTTTGTTTCTGCGAGCCATTTCTTCGTTTGTAAACAGGAGAACGTGGGGGAGTGTGGCAGCAATTCATAATGCAATTCATGGAGTTTAGCGGCGGCAACTCCAAATGAACTGGCTGGCTCATTATTGTGGTGAAGCAGAACTTTCTTCTTCCCATATGGGGCTATACGAGTCTTCTTTAACTTCTTGTCGAATTGGCCCGGTAGCTCACTGTAGTATGCTCCAGTAATCGGTTTTCCTTTTCCCAAGAAGTCAATGGATATGAAATCTTTCGCATCCCATAAAATCGTAGCCATCACTTATCTGGCCGATGGGGCCGCTTTTGTCTTCTTTGGAGTAGATTCTCCGGAAACAACCCATTGTTTTGATTGCTACTTGGTTTCCGGAGTGAAACGATGAGTCCAGGTCTCATCGATAGTGTCAACTCGACCCAAAAATTCCTTTGGATTTCGCTTAAACAGCTTCGAAGTAGAAAACCGCACCCGCTTGTTGTCCACTGTGAGAGAACGCGGGACCCATCAAGCCGACAGCTTTCTCATCTCCAATTTATCGTGCAAAATATGAACTGTCGTTCTCGTCCATAAAGCTATGGACTCTACCACATTTGTTCGACTATCAGCGAGAATTATATTGGACTTTCACATTGACTTCCTGGGTAATCACATCTGCAGGGAAAAAGGAAAAAAAGGGGGGGGATGTTCGACTATGCTTAAATTCGTTATAGCAATATCCAATTATTGTCATTGAATGCGAAAGGTCTCCATAAACAGCATCCAATTTCACTTTTATATTCTTGCAAGTTTTCCCACATAAAAATAAAAAGCGAACCACTGAACAATATTGCACTTTTTCCATGTTAGCAAAAACACGTTCAACAACTTTTTGGAATATCTGTAAGATCCAAACTAACCTATGAATCAGCAGCAAATTTGTTTTGACAATGCGTAACAAATGACAGTAGACGGTAACACAATCTTCTCTTAGCAACACCATATATTTTGAAACATGGGTCCTTATTGCACCGCCCTCGTACACGACAAAAGAGGTTATACACAATCTAGCTATCCGATAGACGACACTACAGTCCGGCCGCTCTATCTCCGGGTCGGACGTTTAGTGGCTGCAGGAGGTGGAGGGGGAAGGTTAATAGTACCAACATATAATAATGAGTAATTGAAAACATGTCGTCAGAATTATCTTTATAATGAGGGTATAGGACTATATTGGCTTCAAAACATTGAAATCCAACTTGTAATTTCATTATCATGCAAGATATTCTTTACAACATCACTCTATTCGAATATTTCGTTCACACCTTTCACGCACAGCAACTGCTTCTGTTAGGGTACTGGGAGTCTGTACATCCGGTGTCGTGGTCAGAAAGTTAAAAGTGTCTGCTAGCGCCAATCAGCGTTGTCGCTGCTAGGCGTGGCTTGCAAATCCAGCACCGTGTTGCCGCTGCAATTTTGTGTGGACCACGTGGCTTTTAGTTGCTTTTGGATCCCGCACTGGTGGTTTGTTTAACTTTTTGTGTGTGCGTGAATTCCAATTTGTAACGTCTGTAAGTCTTATTATTATCGCTATTATAGTAATATGGCTACTGGTTCGTCAGAATTCAAGAAAAGAACCGGCTCTTATAAGAGCCAAAGCCATGAATTTATATTCAGGCTACTTTAGTACTTCGAGAAGGAGCGAGACAATGGTGGACCTCTACCACCTGTTACCAAGGTGCTGTGCAGAGTTGTGACGTCTTGAAGGTGGGAAGAATGTGACCAAGGAAAAGTGCCAGCTGATTTCAGTTCGCCGTCTGCAGTTCTGCGTACACCGGGAAAGCAAAGGCAACGATGCAGCCTTAAAGCTTCACTTGATGCTTTTCAAAAGGATGCTATAAGGCGACGTGTACATCAATATTATATGAGAAAGGAATTTCCCACTCATGCGAAGTAGCATTTTGTTATTTCTTTTCCAGTAAAAGGCATATTGTCTCCATATGCAACTATTCTGGGATCATGTGTACACATGTCCATGTACATTTACGAAGTTACGATCTGCAAATGCGTGAAATATTTAAAATACACATGTTCCTTTGCTTGAAATTCCCGCTAAAGAACTGGCAACAACGCGCCTCCGCCTCTCGAGAACTGTCAGAGCCGGAGATAGAGCGGCCGGACTGTACACTTACTTTGTGTTTATATCTAATCATTGAAACGGCCCTTTGGGATTTCATAAGCGCTTATGTAGCGTGATAATACTCACTGCACCATTTTTCATGAAAGCAATATGTTTTAAAATGTGATTGGGAAAACTTCAGTAGCTTGCTTGCAATGGGGTCACCTCTAAACTGCCAATCTGGCATCGCTAGCATCCGCTATTAAACGGACTAAAACAGAAAATCCGAAGTTCGCCACTATCTAGGAACATTGCAGTTCTATTCCCTTAAACATTAAAAAATTGACTTCCTCTCCTCTGTCACGTATTAGCTTCCATTTCTTACGTACGTCCTGTCACAAATTTTGTGCCAATCTTTCGTCATGTATTCAAGGGACCAATACTTTGATATTGTGAACTTTGTTTTGTCACTCTACTACTATGATTTAGCGCAGTTGGTACTCACCTCAATAATGTGATTCAGTTATGTTTCACCCGCTTGGCTCTCACCTAGGCGGCCCGGGTTCGATCCCAGGCGACCGCAAAGGGGGATTTGTGGTGGACAACATGGCACTGGGGTGGGTTTCCTTCGGGTTCTCCGGTTTCCCCCACCATCATTCCACCAATTGCTCCATCAATCATTCATATCAGGCGTTGGGCCCACCCCTCTACTCTGATTTCATCTCAGGACAGATGCTTCGGCTCCCTCCCTCTGAGGGAACCCAAACGCCTCCTTACGTCATCATTGACGAGAAAGGGAGAAACAAAAAGTTCTATTTCACTCCCACTTCTATTTTTAGAGCATAGAGGTGCAATGAAACACGCAAAACTGTCATCACAGCCTCACTGTATTGGTTTCGTCGGGAGAATTGGTCCTTATGTAAACAGAAACACGTGTACAAATGTGAGTCTAGTAAACGTACATCGGCTGATGCGCTATTTCAGGTACATCAGTTACAAAGTAGCTCCTTGAATACTAACAAAAACTATTGGATCTATTTTATATTAAATAAAACGGTATGTTTAATGTGTTATTATAATATGTAGAAAGTATCAAAATTAATCCAAAGTAATTGCACTTAATCAGAAAATGAACGAACAGGATGCTCAGACTGTCTTCTACTGTGGAAAAGGACTGTTAGTGAACCATCATTGCCGAACAAGTGTTGTTTGTGAAACATCGCAAGGGGGAAGCCTCTAATGAGCGGTGGGAAAGTTGTAATTTTGAATGCATTTCACAAACGAAACGAGAAATATCCCAGATGTGCTTTCTTTTAAATAAAAGTTCTCCAACGTTGTCATATCCGGCGATGAATGAAATGGGTGAAATAATGCGCAAATGAGTCCGCGATCGATTCAGCTTTGAGTTATCAGACATTAATCAGTCAGGATGAGGGAAAATCACAGGAAGAAAAGACAAACTTTATCCAGATAACTCACCCTGTCCAAGATTCGAACTCAGAACCTCTTGAACATGAGGCAGATATGTTACCACGTACGCTACAGAGGCGGACAAAGATGTGTCTGCATTAGGCATAAATTTCGCGCAGTGAAAGGTTAAAAACAGGCAAGTTAACCATGCCTGAAAAATCAAGGAAAAGTAAGAAGCCAGTGCCAGATTCACTCTGTGAATTTGTTAGGAATGCAGTACGTCAAAAAGCTCATTCCTTTCTCATCAGTGAGCCACCTACAATGAAGAAATTGCGTTTTTAGACGATGATATCGTTATCTCCCTTTGCGACACGTGCTCATGTTATTTTTCCAATGAGAGCGAGAGAGCGGAGGTACATTTCGGTGCATTGTTTTCATAAGCCCCAACGCTCGCTTGTGTGCAAGTGCGAAAGTTTCTAGAATGTTTGCGAGAGAGGGAGAGCAAAGCTCCCAAAAGAATCCGATTATCTCTAGATAGCGCTGCTGGAATTTATGATGATATTGACACTCCGTGTGCAAACGACCGAACACAATGGAATCGAACTGGACTTACCAAATAATGACGGCATCGGGCGACACTTTGTCTGTGAAGGTGGCCTTGCTGGAGTTGACCCTGGGGCAGAGTTTTGTGTGTTCGTCACAGGGGTGGCTGAGAAAGTTATGACTGAGCTGGACATCCTCTGGAGCTACAAGTTGACGGTCAATATTGGCAAGAGGGTCCTGTGCGTCGGGTGAGATGAGGTGACTCTCCGAATACCCAACGAACTTAAGGGGTTGCAGGGTATCCCTGAGAAAGGTTATCGTTGGGTCCCCCATAACAAGATGGTTGCGGAGGCGCAGCTAGAGTGCATGCGGTCTTGAAGCGCCGTGCAACTCGTCGCGAAATGTACAAGGTGGCCTGTCATCTCCAGGTGGCAAGCGACGGAGGAAGACTGCGTGACCAGCGAACGTAACCCAGAGGTTCCATGCGAAATGGCTCGATCATCCTAGTTGGACAAGGGGATGCTCTCCCAAGCTTTTATCAGCGAAGCAATAATCACCCAACATGGAGAAAGGGGTCAGGGATGCAGTCTACCGCGTCCACAGACTGGCCCGAACGAAGATGCTGATAATACAACAGCCCTGGATGATGCTGGGCATGACAGAAAGTCAGTTTGGTTTTAGGAAGGGTAGCTCCACTGAGGATGCTCTAAATTTTACAATAAACATAATAAATCAGTGCAATAAAAATAACAGTGGGAATATTTGTGGATATTGCCGGAGCTTTTGACAACCTGTAGTGGCCGCAATTATTTCAAATTATGAGAGATCAAAAATACCCGAGATGTCTATATAATTCTTTAAAAGATTACTGTAACAATAGAAGTGTAATTGTAAAGAGTGACAATCACACCACAGTTAGAGAAATTACAAAAGGTTTCCCACAGGGATCAGTCCTTGGACCGATGTTCTGTGACATACTCAAAGAACCGATTATACATCAGCTGAAATCCTCTAGCAATACACTGAATATTGTGGCCTATGCAGACGATCTCTTGTTATTAGTGGAAGATGATAGTCGCTTGGAGTTAAAAAGAAAAGCCAATTTAACTACGAAACAACTGTCTTCTTGGTGTAAGGAATCTAAATTATCTATTGCACCACAAAAATCAGCATATATTCTATTTAAAGGAGCCTTAAAAAGAAACCCTATTATCAAAATAATGAAAATATTAAAAGGAGCAAAGTTGTTAAATATCTAGGAGTATTTTTAGATGAAAAAAGATATTACGATACACATCTAAAAGAAGTAACAAATAAGGCTAGGAAAATAATGATGAAATTATCAACATTAACCACAAGGACTTTTTAAACTACCTACGGATACAGTAAACTATATCACATGAGCTTTATAATAGGGATAATTGGCTATGGAGCTGTAATATGGGAAAATACATTAAAATATCAGAAATATATTAAAATAATTAGAAGTGTTCATAGACAAGCTTTAATAAGATGCTTAGGAGTCGTAACAACAACACCAACTTTAGCTCTTTTAGTATGTTTGGCAATTTGGCCTATAGACTTGGTATTAAACAGAGAGCAGCAAATTATTGGCTCAAAAGAAAAGATTTCTTAAAAATTGAACATGTTATAGGTGAATATTGTAGGAATAAAGCAGAAATCAATAGGAAGCTTTCAAGAGATTGGCAACATGAATGGGATACATCACTTCAAGGAAGAAGAACTTAGTTTATATCCCAATATAAATGAAAGATTAAAACTAAAAGATATAGTACCAACAAGATTAGATATCCAATACTTAACAAGACATGGACCATACTAATGTGTACTTTTAAGAAAATAGGAAGGTCTGACACCAGTAATTGTGATCGATGTAATTTAGAAGACACTCCAGAACAGGCCCTATTTGAATGTCATAAATATGATGAAATTTTACATGAGGAAAGGAAACAGCTAGAAAGTAAATATGTGTGGGATGTAGTTAGAAACACAAATGACTTCAAAATATTTGAAAAGGCAGCAGGGAAGGTTTCCACTATAATTATGGAGAAATATAAACAACAAAGTATAAGGGAACATAATAACCAAGTACTACAGGCCGGCGTTCGAAATCAGTCACCACAAATTAGAAGATCTGAGAGACTTAGACAACGTAATAGGATAGTAACGTGAGATTTAATAAATAAAAGTTTGTAAAACTTCTTTCTACATACCTTTTCCGTTTAGTCTACCTTGCAAATGTAAAGCTACTGATAGTAGCTAGTTAGGTTAGTTTTTGTAATGTAATTATAACATGTATCTGCAACAACCATTTAATATCTTAATGTAAAATTGTATTGTAAATAAGAAAATAATTAATATTGTAAAAATAGGTCTCGGTGTAGCTTCTAGATGCCGAGACAAAAATAAAGCAGAAGTTATTCATTTATACAACAGCCCTGACAGGGGGAGTAGTGTCACGAAGAGGATCGAGGTGAGGAGAGAAGAATTAAAGACCTAACCGGGTCGCTATTGCAGGCGTTGCAGACACAAGCCGAGGAAATATGTAGACATTTGTTCCTTTTTTTATTAACGTCCAACTTATGATATTGAAGGATAAATCAAATGGGTAAAATGATGTTCAAATGAGCCCAGGTTGCACAAAGCTCAGAGTTATCCAAAAGTCATCTTTAAGGGTAAGGAGAAATCTTGGAATAACCCTTATCCAGAAAACTCATCCTACCTTGCCAATTTGATCTCCCGCCAGTCAGCTTAGAGAGTTTTCATTTTTGCAACTCCAGAGTAATCGATCCAAGTGGGGTCAGTCACTCGTATGAGTTGTTCTGTGAGAATCAACAAGTTACAAATCAGTTGGAGTGCACAACAGGCTTAAATAAACATTAGTGCTGCTGTAATCTCTGCGGATTAAATTCTTCAAAGTTACAATTATATTTGCATATATTTGTACAATGCAAATGTTGTTGCTTGTAGGTGACCAATATTCTGTAAATGCTTATCTCATTGTTGAATCATCTACTTACGAAGCTTTTACTCACAAAATTGCTAGAGTATACATGTAAAAATAAAGTATCTTATTTTATATTTTCTAAAGTGCTAAATAAAACGTATCTTATTTCATCCAGTGCTATGAAATCATTACTGTGTTGCAGTACTTAATCTATAGGACAAATATTAGCAAAAGGGTATAAGGTATTCCACAAATGAACAACGTAATTTTTTGACTAGTTTCTATTGAAACAAATTAAAAATAGTACATAAAAAAGGAGAATATAAATAATTTGACTGGCCAATAAATAATATTACATATTCAATTGCAATATTTTTAAAATAAATTGTATCAATTGCCAACAATACAGATATGGCACACAACAAACCAAGTTAACATTAAGGAGATTTACATTCTCCTATCTCCAGTACAGGATTCACAAGATTTGTATACATGCATTCACAAGATTATATAAATGAAACATTGAACTACAGTAAGAGAGAAATCATTTGGTGACATGCATAATAGAAAATAGATGTGTAACAAAACTGTAATAAAGGTATTGACCAACTGCAATAACAACCAGCTGTTATATCAGTTAAAATTTGGTTACACTTTACTGGAGTAAATAAAGATCTTATGCACTGGAATATCTGCTGCTGTTATTCAAGTTTCCTTCATGCTTTTCAAACTAAGCAACCATAATGAAATATTCTTATTTTTAAAAATGATCCAAAGATTTAAACTGTTATTCAGTGATTACAACTATTGATGACCTCATACAACAAGGTACTCAAAATGGAAAAGTTAAACGCAATGTTATCTCTCAATAATAGAATGCCATCTATGAAACATCTTATACTACCATTTTTTGATTCAAAGTTATACTGCAAAAATACTGTCTAGATTCTATCAAACAGTTCATTTCATTCTAATGCATTCAAAATAGTATATTTCCTTATTTATTTCTTACTCGTAGATTGCACTGAAACAGTTATTTGTTCAACAGTCGGTAATACCACCACTGTAACCAAATCGAAATTCAAAAAGCACTTACCATAAAATGCTTTAAACTACATATTTAGTATCAGAAAAAAATAAATAACTAAAAAGGAGTTTGTGTAATTCAGACATAAAGGTTATGTAAAATATGAATATTGTATACCTCCCTCTTTAATTGAAATTAACTATTCTTTCACACTAGTCATATACATGACAAGGTTCAGAAAAGCAGTGTCAGACTGAAAAATTCAGGTATGGCACTGAATTTTTCATTTTGACTCCAGCTTTCCATCCCTCCCTCTTTAAAATCTTCCTACCTGTGAAAGAATGTTAAAAACTACTACTAATGTAAACTAACTTGCAACATTGTATATAAAAGTACTGTAAGCTTTAAACAGCTAATCAAAAGTATTAAAACACAAGGGAAATTAATCTTTTGAAAGTAATAATCGTTCTTCCACACTAGCCATGTGTAAGCTAAGTTTGGATAGACAGAGTCAGACTGAAAAATTCAATGCCATAGCACGGATTTGAACCAAGGATCTCCTGGTCTTCATCCAGTTGCTCATAACCATTGAGATACCATAACCAACGTGCCAGCATGACATTAAATTCTCTGACTGATATTTTTCCAGGTAAACCACTGGGGGCTCTCATATACAATGAGATACACACCTTTTGTGGTAACTTACTATGCTGTAAGTATGTAAGTCCCAGACTTCATAAGTTAAACCAGTATTACGTTAATTGATGGAAATTAATCGTTCTTCCATACTAGCTGTGTGTAGGCTAACGTTTGGATAGTTAGAATCTTATTAATTTTTAGATAAGTCGTATTTATTACACATCTGCTTCACTTTCGTACCTATTTTGAGGAGATGTTTCGCAAATCATCGCGAAGAGCCGAAGATGCAAACGATGATTTGCGAAACATCTCCTCAAAATAGGTACGAAAGTGAAGCAGATGTATAATAAATACGACTCATCTAAAAATTAATAATTTTTCGCTTCACTGTGGTGTTCCAATACAGTTAAATATCGATATAGTTAGAATCTTATTTACCACAAGTCTTCAAAGCTGGTAAACGAATGAAACAGAACAATCGTAGGGTGCAATTAGCTTAAAGTTAAGTGAACTTAATGTCATGCTATGACAATAACATGAATTTCCAGATACAGTATTACTCTTGCACTTTGTTGCTATAGAACAGATATTGGTTCTACTGTGATATTTTATTCCGTTAAAAGCAAAAACCTGCAATATTCATCGGAAAGCATACTTGTGGTATTTTATATTTTTCCCCTGGCATAAAAGAATACCTGAGCTTCCTGATACACAAATTCTGGTACTAAAACCTTCAACAAAAGTGATTCATATAGGTAATTCAACTTGTCTCACACACTGTTAAGAAATGCACTTGATAGAAATAGCTGGTTATTGCTAGGAATGCATGCGCTGATCCATTCTCCATTCATCAACTTTATTGACTTACTAAAGAGGTCTGAAAATATTTTTGATGAAGCTTTCAAATATATTTTAAATCCATATTCATCACTATATTTTTATAAATAATTTCTCTATACTAATACTATAAAGAAATCAAATTTTTGCATGCATTTATGTAAAATAATCTTAATAGATGGCCATTATATAACACATAGGCAAAGAGAAGACAGAGCTTAGGAGGTGACAACTGATCCTGCTTATGGCAGTACAGTGTCATATTTACTTAATAATTACAAATGCATTGCAGATATTTATATCATGAAATAATGTCAAAATCTCTGAATAACCTTTATTGTGAGCGAACGTAGAACAAGCCCTACAATTGAATGGTTATTCCATCCAAGAAGTCAAAAGAGCTTCCCGTCCCGCCAGGCCTCAACCCGCTGTTCAGAAGACAGACCAACCCAAAAACAAGGGCACAGTTTTCCTACCATATTTCAAAAATGTTACTGATCGGATTGAACACATACTACAGCGCCACAGTTGGCTACAGTCGACACTGTAGATACAGATACTATCTAGGGACTCTGTCTGTATCAAGTTGCCCTCTCTGTCCTGCTGCCATTACTAGTCGGTCAGGCAACAACACTGCTACTTGTTGCGTTTCTGGGCTGTGTGAGTTTCATTTTCTGAACAGGTCCACTTCCTTGAGTTGTGGCAAGGATATCTGTTTCATCACAGCGGATGACATGTTCTCCGGGTGTTTCCACAGCAATGTGCTACAGCAGATTTATCCAGTTGGCCCAGGTTGCAGTGTCTGCGGTGTTCTTAAGTCTGATATTGATGGCTGCGTTGTGTGGTGCCCACGTAGACTAATCCGCATGGGCATGGAAATTAGAATTTCCCCTTTTTGGCCATGATGGGGATAGCGTATGAAAACTGTTACCACACATGCAAGGGCAGTTGAGTCGAATAGCAGTTGGGGAGAATAGTTGTTTTAACAAAAGAAACGTACGAAACATTGTCCTTAGCAGATTTCTAAAGGGTAGTACTTAACTTTGAATAGGGTATTCTTCGGACCATTCATAATGGCATGACAAAATAGCCACAAAGGGAATCTTTGGTTGAATAAGGGGCTTCAGGAAAGTGAAAGTGATACATTCACGCGCATCTGTGGTCATTCATTCAGTCCATGGCGTGAGGCCGATTAGGGCGGTCAACCTCTTCTGTCTTGGGCCAGGCAGACCAGAAGTGGTGAGAGAAATATTTGCCGGTTCATATATACGTGAAGAACTAATTAAGTTTTATCGAGTAATAAACATTTCATAAACAGTAACTCTAAACAGTGATAAACTTCGTGTTTAATGTAATAATAAAAGAAGCAGCCATTAAACCAGTTTGAAACGGGCATTCCAGTGTCATTAAAACCATCCTTCTCATACATATCCACGCATACCCTGAGATTAACCTCATTGCTTAACCCTGAGCTAAACACTATTTGTTTCAAACTGTCCCATAAAAGTGGAACTATTTGCTCGCCACATATATTTGCTTCAAATCGTCGCGCCAATGTAGAACTCTTTGTTTGCCAATAATAATTGCTTCAAATTGGCACCACAATGTGGAACCCTTGCCAAAATATAATTGCTTCAAATTGGCGCGCCAACGCGGGACTCGATACGAGAAGGTGGTTTGACACGAGAAACAGATTCAACCTGAGGAGGAGGTTCAACCCGTGGAGGAAGTTCAACAGGAGATGGAGGTTCGACCCTAGAAGGAGGTTCCACCTGAGAACGAGGTTCAACAGGAGAAGGAGGTTCGACACGAGTACGTTCGACAACAAGGAGATCTACAACAGTCCTACTGGAAAGGAGAAAGGAGGCCGGCATCATCAGCAACATCAGGAACCAGTAGAAAAATCAAAGGTACACAGTGTTAAATTATATACTAGACTATTGTGAATGTATTTGAGGAGTGGAAAAATGCTGAGTCAAAATTCTGTAGAAAGTATGGAAGTTCAGGAGGTTGATGATAATAGCAGTAGGCAGGAAGTCGAAGTAGCAGAGTGTAGTGTAACTGTACCAAATAATGTAGAAATGCAAAGAATTACGTTAGGGGAGCTCAACAAAATGATCGAAAGTTTAAGTAAAAAGATGGATGATAATAATCAAAGTTTAAGAAAAGACAATGTAAGTTTAAGTAAAAAGTTGGATAATGATTTGGAAAGTTTTAGAAAAGAGATGAGGAATGACAATCAAAGTTTAAGAAAAGACAATGAAAGTTTAAGAAAAGAGATGAAGTATAACAATCAAAGTTTAAAAAACATAGAAGAAAAATTAGAAAATAGTGTTCAGAAGTTAGAGGTAGGACAAATAGAACTAGGAAAGAAGTTAGAGAATCAACAACAGGCGTTAGAAAATGTCAGACAAGTTAGTCAGGAAATAGAGAATGCGAGGAAGGAAGTTAGTCAGGAGATAGAGAATTCTGAAAATAAAATTGTTAACTTGGTTAAGGAAAAATCAGATAATGAAAACAGAAAACTGAGGGAGGAAATAGCACAGCAATTAGATAAAGAAAGAGAAATGGCTAGAAAAGAGTTAGGAGAAACTAGGAGTAGATTGGAAGTAGCAGAATGGAAAAATAGAAGACAGACGAGTAATGTGGAGAAAACCATAAATCAAATGAACGAGGTAGCAATAGAGATCACGGAGGTAAAGGAAACTGAAGTTTTCAATCCAGTTAATGAAAGGTCAGATAGTGAAAACAGAAAACAGATGGAGGAAATAGCACAGAAATCAGACAAAGAAAGAGAAATGGATACAAAAGAGTTAGAAGAAACTAGGAGTAGATTAGAGGTATCCGAATGGGAAAATAGAAAACAGACGAGGAATGTGGAGGAAACCAAGCCAAACCAAATGAATCAGGTAGCAATAGAGATCACGGTGACAAAGGAAACATTGAAAAACATTCAAAATCGAGGGATAAACGAAAGAGAAATATTAAAATATTTCGGGCAAGGGGCACAGATCCATCAGAATATGTGTAAGAAAGATAGGAAAAGATAATGATGTACAAAACCTAAGCTAGATATGCAAAAATCATGGGAATGTAGAATAAATAAGTCCTTCGAACATGGAAAAGTCTGCCAAATCCCTTTGTATTTTGTAAGTACGTTGTGGGATGATGAATTGCCTTGTAAATGGTGGGAACTCAAGCTAAAGTATCTAAAATTGCCATAACAAATTGTGAAATGAAAAGAAACACAAACTTGTAAAATGTATAGGTTAAGTATAAACTGTGTAGTGTAAAATGTATAGGTTAAGTATAAACTGTGTAGTGTAAAATGTATAGTTTAAGTATAAACAGTGAAGTGACAGTGCAGTGAAACTTAAAACTAAACAAGTGAAACAAAAAAAAATATTAATGAAAATCAGAACACTGAAGGACTTTTGAAAAGAATATTTATATAGAATCCTAGAGAAGTACTCAGAAATGTTGTATGAGTAAAAAAAAAAAATATTTATATAGAATCCTAGAGAAGTATTCGGAAATGTTGTATGAGTAAAAAAAAAAAAAGAAAAGAAAGAAAAAAAACAAAATAAGAACATTGAAAGACTTTTGAAAAGAATGTTTATATAGAATCCGGAAGAAGAATTCAGAAATGTGTATAAAAAGGTATTATTAATGTACAGTTGTTTAAAATTGGAAGTGTATATTTATGAATTGTTCTAAGTGTAGCAATAATATGAATTAATTTTAAGTAGATCAGATGGAGAAAAAGAGAGAGATGATGATGTAGATTGAAGTATTTTCCATTGAGTGATATTTAAAAGTTGAAAATTGCAGATCAGAGTGTTGATAAATGTTAAAATGAACTATTATTATGTAACAATGTGAACAATTTTTATGAAATGTCTATCTATGTATCATACAAAATTAACGTTGTGAAAAGAAATTGTAAAACAAATTGGAAGTTGCTGACAAAGGTCTAGTATTTTGCGTCGTATTCGGGCAAGAAATTTATATTATTTTATTATGGGATAATAAAATAATATCTATGGGGGCATTTGATACCAAAATTAAGAATTGCAATGTATAAAGAATCATGATGGATTTCAAAGGAATATTGGTTCTTTGTTACAACACATGCAGGTGCATTTGAGTCGAACAGCAGTTTGGGTGAATAAGTTGTTTTAACAAAAGAAACGTAAGAAACAGTGTCCTTAGAAGATTTCTAAAGGGTGGCACTTGAGTTTGTTGAATGGGCTATTCTTCGCACCATTCATAATGGCATGACAAAATAGCCACAAAGGGAATCTTTCGTTGAATAAGGGGCTTCCAGAAAGTGAAAGTGACACATACACCAACGCACAGATGTGGAGAACAGTCTTCGGGGTGAGGCCAATTAGGGCGGTTAACATTTTCTGTCTTGGTCGAGGACAGACCAAAAGTAAAGAGAGAAGATATTTGTCGGTTTATACGTAACTAATTAAGTATTATCGAGTAATAAGCACGCTGCCTTCAGTAACTTTAAACAGTGATATTGGTAATCCTTGGTTGGCAACTTCGAGTTTAATGTAATAATAAAAGAAGCAGTCACTAAACCAGTTTGAAACGGGCATTCCAGTGTCATTAAAACCATCCTTCTCATACATATCCACGCATACCCTGTGATTAACCTCATTGCTTTACCCTGAGCTATACAAAATTGCTTCAAACTGTCCCGTTAAAGTGGAACTATTTGCTCGCCAAAATATAATCGCTTCAAGGAATGGGTTGCAGAAGTTAGTGGATCAGAAGACATTTGTATTTTGTCATACCAAAAGTAAAAGTAGTATTTCAGCAAAAGTCCAAATAAACAAAACTGGTTTAATCAGTTGCAAGTAATCTAAGTCATGCGGAAATGAAGTGGATGAACTGTGAACTTGTGTTTGCTTAACTGGAAAATTTGTTGAAAACTAAGAGTGATATACACCAGGTAGTAAGTATATTCTCTCATTGAAGAAGAGGCTGGCCCCGTAGCTCAGTCGGTAGAACACCTGCCTGCCGTGCTAGGGGTCCTGGGTTCGATTCCCGGCGGTGGGGTTGGGGATTTTGCTCTGACCAAGATAATTCCCCATCTTCCCCAGAGTCTGGAAGTATGAATGAGAGTGTGAATGTGCGTGATCTAATGATTGAAAACCAAAGATAACGAGTTAACACCTTCAGTATGTTCCAATGGAGAACGGCCGCCGATATGACCACAGCAGTTAAAGGCGGGGTATAAATGGAACAAGGATTGAAGAAGAGCTAGAAACAAGAAAAATTTTCATTTTAGGTCATGTCCCAACACCTTCTGCTGATGTTGAAAGAAGCTTCTCTATGTAATAGCTCACAACAGACAGTATTTCAAATTTGAAAATTCAAATAGTTCAGCATTTGATGATAAAATATAAGGT
Organism: Mantis religiosa; assembly: GCA_030765055.1. Taxonomy (NCBI): domain Eukaryota; kingdom Metazoa; phylum Arthropoda; class Insecta; order Mantodea; family Mantidae; genus Mantis; species Mantis religiosa. Next base: position 60,181,579 of record CM060953.1, on the reverse strand, counting down.
GTAGAAGATCAATAAATGACAGTAATTCTTAAGTTATTGTTTCTCTACATCTTCTTAATCAATTTTAACATCACAAGGTCAGTATTTTATGGTAATTTTTAATAGTTTTTTTTTTTACGTCATCAAATTCGGCCCTAGTTATGTCCATCTTACAATTATTTGTAATTATTAAATTTTAGATGAGTACAAAAACATAGTGAACTCGTCATATGGGAGAGGATATACATAGAAAAACATAAAAACCAACTAATGAACTTTGAAATCCCGCTAGAAGAGAATCCCACATTTCAGTTCATCACTAAATCAACAGATGGCAGCAACAACCCCAGAATTACCCACACCGCTGGATCTAGCGTCAGTCGCACAAGAGCCGTAGATGCAAACGAAGATTTGCGAAACATGTCCTCAAAATAGGTACGAAAGTGAAGCAGATGTGTAAAAAATGCGACTCATCTAAAATTTAATAATTTTTCGCTTCACTGTGGTGTTCCAATACAGTTGAATCTCGAATTATTTGTAAGTTTAAAAGAGGTAATCTGAAGTATCAGCAGTTCATTCCAAAGTTGAAAAGAAGAGTTTTATGTTTCCAACACATTTGAATTCTGAATTCTATGAATCCTAGACTGATTTGAGCTTATATTTAATGCAGTATATAATACAGCACATAATACACCCCCAGCAATTAGACAGCCCTTATGTGTTGTAAGTTGTTACTTTAGATATGTAAAATTCACCAAAAGTTGATGATGATGATGATGACGATGATGATGATGGAGATGATGATGACGATGATACTCGACCAGTACAGCACATTTTTTCCTGAAATAATCAGCTTTTGTGTGTGTTACAAGCATAATTTTTCAGAATTTTAATTCACCACAGCATACCTATAGAGCCTTTAATTCTTACTTTACGGCACCCTACAGTAAACATATCAAGAAGAACAAAAGCACAGATAACACAGTTCACAAAACAATCATTCTCATTTAAAAGCTGTGTTGTTTATGCAATTACATGCCTTCAAATTCTTGGAATGTACAATAAAAGTTCTTGAGTAAATCTGGTGAATCCTGATATACTGCTTAATGCATATATTTAGTTTGTACTGTTCAGCTTGCATAAGGAATATTTCTTTTTTAAAACTATTAAGGCCATTCATTCAAGAGGAATGAAAAAGCTATCAATATAAAGTCACTGGGTACAATTCACAAGCTTCATTATTGCTGAGATTATCTTATTTGACATATTACACTAAGCAGCATCACTAATAAATCATTTTCACCAAGCAAATACCTTTTAAACATTCAGCAACATACAAGTACTTTTATTCAGAATGTTTGTTGTTTGTTCTTATCATTTACACATATTTGCAGAATATTTACATCAGAACAATAAAAGAACAGTTGTTACAAAAATTGCTAAATAATGTATAGTTCTGAGAAGATTCTATTGTGCATTTCAATCTTTTTAACAGTCTGTGTTTCAATAAAACCATGATAACTGCAAACAGTAAGACCATAAATTTTGTTAGTGAAATACAAATATGTAGTACTCTGAAAATTGTGAGCGACAAAACATATAATGCTGTTATCTATTAGCTCATTAGGTCTCTATCATGACATCAGTTTTAACCAGCATGTAGCATGCAGATAACAGATATTGATGAAAATTAGAACGGGATATGAACCAAGATTGTATTACTGTATTTGTCAGTGCTGAAAACGAGTTATGTTAACTGCATAAGTAAATACTAAAGATGCAAGCCAACATACTAAAGGTAGCCACTAGTTCATAGAGTTCCAAACATACAGGGATATTCAATAAAGACCAGCACCAAATTTTTTTCCTTCTGTTAAATGCCTGCTTGTACATCTTACCATGGCTGTTGAACTATGTAGCCTAATCACTAACTACTGCAAATTTCACAGCGATAGCTATTTCAGCTGAATGTTGACAGCCTGTGAGAACGAATATGTTTCACAATCAGCTCTAAACATTATCATGGCTGATCTTCATGAAAAGCATTATGAATAGTTTTGTGTTCTCTTGAAGAAAAATGCCACCAACACCTACAACGATCTGAAGAGAGCCTATGGGGTCTCCACAATATCTCATACAGTATATTTCTATTGCCATAACAGAAGCAATAATCATTATTTGTGATGACTCACTATTTGTAGGTGGCTTGTATGCATCTTTGGGATAGGTACAAGTTGGCAGCATTCACATAATTTTAAAAGAGTATTGTAAATGTCTAGGGCATGTCCTGATGTTTATTGTGACTGCTTACTGCACAGCAAATACAGGCTCACGTCAATGTGTGCAGCTAATGCAAACAAGTTGAAGACAAGGTGATGCTTGGTGGCAAAACATCATCAATACTGATATACTGCTATGGATGTACTGCTATGACTCAGAGAGAAACAAAGCAACACATGATGGGTACATAGCCAACCCCACTACAAAACACAAGCACAGAAGTCAGCCGTTAAGACCATGGTCATCATTTTTTTTTATTACCAGGGTACGGTGTACACTCACACTAAGACACACTACAGTCACTGCAGATTATTATAAGAACGTCTTGAAGAAAATCATAAAAGATCACATCACCAAGGAATAAAGGAATCTTACTGGCCAACAGAAGCTTTATACTATAATGCCAGGCCATATGTTGCTAATGCTGTTATCGAGTTCCTAACAAAAGTGCATATCTATAGTAAGCCACCCTCTTAGTGTCAACCAAGCTCTGTGTGACTTTTTTCTTAATCTGATGGTCAAAAAGGAACTAAGATAGGTTGGTTCCAAAATGAAACCAAGGAAGTGATAGCTTTAGAATGACTGAAGAGGATGTCAAGGAATGATTTCCTGCACATCTTCCAAGAATGGCAAAAGATGTGAGACAAATGAATTGCATTGGGGGGCACAAAAGTCTGTATGAGAGATTGTTTGCAATAAATTGTTGTATGAGTATTTAGGTGCCAGTTTTTATTAAATATCCCTTGTACTTTAACTTATGATTATGGAAGAAGCACAAACAAAACGGAGTTGTGCCCGGGTGGTAGCCCACTGAGCTATTGAGAGTAGCAAATACTTGGCTGTTTTGGCAAAAGAAACATACGTGGTGAATTTGGGGAAATCCAGCTTAGACTAAAGTTGGTTTTTTTTTTTGTAAATTATATCCTCCAACATTAAGCCATATCGGACGATGAATGGAATGGGTGAAATGATGCTCAAATGAACCCAGGATCCATAGAGCTTACAGTTACCCGACATTCGTCTTTCAGGATAATGGAAAACCCCAGAAAAAACTTTATCCAGGTAACTCACCCTGACCAAGATTCAAACTCGGGACCTCCTGAACACAAGGCAGACACGCTACCATCTACCATCACTACTAAGGCAGGCAAAAAGGCTCTTAAAAATGAGTTCCACTGTTACTATCCCTATTGTATCTAACTGAATTTTTCATTTTAATGATAAAGAAATAGGTGAAAAAGAAATTAGTAAATGATGTATTTAAGTTCATACTAAGTTATTCAATGGGAAACCATGAACTGTAAACAGAGTACCATGCAAACAGAATAGTTTTCACAAGTTGTTGTAGCAAGGTCTAACTGGGATTTGAAACTGTTTCCTAGTTCAAGACATCTTATTAGTGTAGAATAAGCTGCTTAGAAGAACAACCTCAATCAAATGAATTATTCTTCAGGGCACAAATTTAAAGTCATAGCATATTTAGAACAGCACTACAAATTCAAGATTTAAAAGAAAAAATTAGTCATCTGTCAATAATATAACGTGGTTGGCTTTAGGATCTTTATAGCTATATTACCAATATTGTTTTCATTTTAAATAAGGCTATTTTCAACCAGCAGCAGTTTCTGGTCTTGCAGGATATACACACATTAATGAAACTATATCATATTTTTAGTAGCTGTATGCCTCAAAGTACTAACAAAATTTATTGCCATACTGTGCAGAATTAATCTATCCTTCTTATAAATACCATGCGGTAATGACACTATGTGGTAATAATACCTCAGTGGATCAAAATTAAGTTAGATGAATAGCGGGGAATGCAATGACAGCTCAAAGAATATTAGCTTATCTGTTACATTTCCCTGAACTAAAGCAGTGAAGAGAATAGTATTAATATAAAATTGTAAATTATATAAAATAATCATCCTTAGTTTATCACTAAGTTTCAAATACTCAATATCTCTTTATGACACTCACTATTCATCACAACATTTCAGATATTAAGTAAACTAGCCAGGAAAATTCTTGTGCTTTAAAAACACAAGGCTATATACACTTAACAAACTATAAAATTTGCATATCTTAAACTCTTATCATAAGACTCGCCTCTTATTCTTAGGCAACATCTTTTTGTGCATGAAAAACAAGAACATGGTAGTGGTTTTGATTTGCTTATAAACAGTAATGTTAATTCAAAAACTCTTAAGAAATGTTCTCTAACACAGGAATTTCACATTACATACACGTAGTTATCCAAATACATAATGCCCCTCATTTATAACAGTATTCTTTTTCTAAATATATATAAAGGATCTGTTCCAACAATAATTGTTAGTCAGTTTTCAATGGTCTGAGCATGTCCATTAAAGTAAATGCATTTCAATAAATTCTGATCATGTCCACCATAAATTTCTGATTAAGGCAGAACTATCAGCTTAATGTTAAAGTTAGAAGTTGGAAACAGAAAAGTGAAACAATTACTTGAAGACTCAAGTTGGTTTGTAACTTCACTTACAAATATGCAAATTCAGAACATGTTTCAGAAGGTATTGCTACCATCTTCAGCCTTAGCCCAACCGCACCAGTGAAGGCAGGACTGCAGGTATTGATTGAAGAAGCGACTTCTTCTGGTTTTCTTGTGATGAAGTTGCTGACGTTATTCAATCATGGGATATGAAAATTAATTGAATGTTCTTTCCTGTTAATGATATTTTTCCCCAGACTTTTAGCTCAGCAGACATACTGACATTTTTAAATACAATCACTTTAGGATTGATGTTGTGTTGGCAGTCCAAAAATGGTTTGCTACAGCCAATTTATCAATTTGTTTGCTATAGAAAAACCGCGAATAAGTGCAGTTGGTGTGCGCATGCGCGAGCAGTCTTCTCCCCTCCTCCCCATCCAAGCAACACATGACTCCCATCCCTTCATACATTGACCAGTGCTGTGCAACTTGTGCCATGGAGGAGAGGAGAGGCAACCTAAACTAACATTAGAGGGGGAAAGCTAGAGGACTTCAGTTATGGTAAGCCACGCCTTCAACAGTATTTTGTTCACGGTTAACTTATTGTAATACAATTAAAATACTCTTTCTTTATGGTTTCAGTGTTTCTTTTTGTTTTACACACAGTTTTCAAGTTTGTTTGGACCAAGATTGTATATGGAAGCAGCAATTTCTGAAACATGTTCCAAATTTGAATTTGAGTAAGTGAAATTAATATCACAAACAAACACAACAATCTTACAAGTAAATATAATAAATATGTATTACCAAGCTTATCTAAAAGTTAACTACCAGCTTTGTTTTGGTATTCTATAACTAGAAGTAAGTTTTATGACTAATGAATTAGCAACAGATGGACCAACTCCAGCTGAAAAATCAAGAACATACAAAGGCAGTGCTTTCTTCAACTCTTATACCACTGCCTGTAAACAGTCCTTTGAGGATGCACATTTCTGACCATTGGCAACTGGATCTTAATTAACACATGCACATTAATAGACATCTATGTAAACTGATTGTGTACTATTTGTTGGAACAAATCCAGTTACATATTTTTAAATAGTGTTTGCATTTGTCAAAATATAATTTCCAGCCTCTTTGTTGGTTCCTAATAAAGATGTGTAACAAGTAAATAAAATTTGCAAATGTTTTACCACATTCTTTAATATATTGCAAAGTGCCCACAAAAATGTTCTACCAATGTCAGGAATTATCTTTACATTTCTTTAGAATCCTTTCTTAAGGCTGGTTTGCAACCAACCTTATTAAACCAATTATTAAACCAATTACAGCATTAGTTTTTAACAATGGTTTAAGCATAATTTTTAGCATTATATTAAACATTGCTATGCTTTCCACCCCTAGCATTTTGTATTTCCCATCTTTTCTTCTTCCATAGTATTCTTAATAAAAAATACTTTGTCCCAATTACTTCTTTTGGCAACATTCTGAAGGATAGGAGGAAAATTGAAGTCTCTATATAACGATATCCAGAAAATTAATATTTTCTTATAATTTGGAACATATAATACAAAATTATACCTTTAACTTCTCTGTAACCACCTTTGCTTTGGTTTCTAAACAACACAATGCACAAGAAGTATGGCTCTTAAACATTTGTTTGCCATCATCTATATCTTACAACAACTAGCAACCTGTAACAAAATATGGAAGCTTTCCCCTCAAAAATTCCACAGGGTGACATAAAAAAACCTAATACTTAAAGTAGAATACAGACTGTTGTATAGTATAATTTAATTATTTAATTAATCTGTTTTACTTATATGCTTCTAGACTGGTTTTACTATCAGTGAGAATAAAGAACTGAGTATTCATGTATCGTGTCAGTATTTTTTTTGCAAAATGTTAACAAAAGGGTGCATCATTTTCCTGTGAGGACTTCTTACTAAATAGTTTTAAGTACTGTATTGAAGTAATGGGCAGAACATTTTAAGTCTAATACACTGTCACATAGGCTAGTTAAACGTAAACAGATTAATGAAACTTAAGGTACTCTTTTGAAAGTCTATCTAATGCGTGATGCAAGACAGCATGAGCTGAAGAAAGTAAACTTGCCAACTCTTTGGGTGTCACAAATAGCCCAAAGAAGTCCTAAAACTGTACAAGTTTTCCAAAATTTCACATCAGTCTATCTAAAGTAGATTGCATGAGTAAAAGCTACTATATCATATTGATTTATTTTTTTATGCTTTTTTATGCTTTTTGATACCCCTGAGTATGTAACTCACCCTGAGTGAGATTCGAACTCAGGTTCTTTTGAATGTGAGAGAGACATGCTACAGCCACACTACAGAGGCAGCAAGTAGTTTTTGTTAGTATTCTGATAATCTAGGAGCAAAGTATTATTTGGTACACCTTCAGTTTTTTTGCCCAAAATACAGTTATCCATTCAGTTTGCTAAGTATCATTTTGCAGAGCATGTCAAAAAGTAAAACATATATATATTGTGTCTAATGAGTAATCACCAAGTCAGAATCTTGGTCAGGGTGAATTATATGGATAGGTATGTATGTTTGGAGGAATTTAGTAACAGTGACGTCAAAATTAATCTAAAAACCATTTGTAGTCGGTTTACTGACACTCGTCACGAGTAAGTGACGAGTGCCAATAAACCCGACTACAAATAGTTTTTATGATTATATGGATAGGGTTTATTACAGGGTTTTTCCTTACCCTGAAAGATGAATGTCGGATTACTCTAAGTTCTATGGACCCTGAGCATCATTTTACCCATTTCATTCTTTGTCTGATATAACTTAACATTGGAGTGCATTAATTAAAATATATATAATACCTATAACAACAGTAAGCTTACTATTTTAGCTTAAACAACAAAGAATGGTTATATACATTTTGACAAATGCAATAGACATATTTTGTGTATTAAAGAGAACCATACGGGTTCATATGCCAGAACAGATTTACACACTTAAAAATCACCGGAAGCTCACTAAGATTATTAGTTCTACATTGGAAGCTATATTTGTTGGTTGTTTGTGCTCCAGTTAAATATAAATTTAATGTAAAGATGCACCTATAATAACAAGAAAATATAGTACATTATCATTTTAAGATTCCAATATAAATCAAGAATATTCTAACAGTACAAAGAATAAATATCATTTAAAAGTTAATGTTTTATGCATTTACTGCAAAACTCAAATAATTTATCTGAATTTACATTATAAGAATATTTATTTTTATTGCTCATCCATTTTGTTCCTTTTTCTAAAAGTTAACACTAATATTAGCACATACCTTTTGCTAAAGGTATAATTAGGCAATATGTGGCAAATGTTTAAAGTCTTCTAAGTATTTCTGAGATAAACTCAATTGCTTTCTTACAGAAAATCTGGAACTGCATTAGCTTGCATTGAGTCAAGAAACCTTTGCTCTTTGACTTTCAACATCATAAAAATATTCTGCAAAATAAGAACTATCGCAACATATTGCTTTTATAAATCATAATTTACACAGTCAATAAGAGCAATAAAATCATGGTAATTATTAATGATTCTTTTTACAAATGAAAAACTGCATGAAAAGCATTAGTATTAATACTGTTTATAGTGTCAAATTTATAAATCCATATTTTAATTTGTTATTCTTAAGTAACAGCAGCTGTTACTGCAAAGCACACCACAATCATAAAATATACATAGCATGATTAAATGACTTGCATCTGTGATATGTCTGTAATTACAATGATAAATAAGTACAAGAATCAAATGGAAAGTAGCTTCCATTTGTGAATCACATATGGATGAACAGATCAAAACTGATCATTAACAGTATCACTTCATTTGCTTAGCAACGGTTTAAGTCAGCAATGTGCAGATATGGGAATTGGCTACAAGTGGTTAGGCAAACAGTGAGCACATTGCAGCATTTCTCTTCTGCTAAGTTTTTCCTTCATTTCCATTCCATCTTTGGTTTAACATATAATTTTTGTATTTGGCTGCCTCTTATCAAGAAAAGTTATTAAATTTTAAAAATAAGTAATATATTTCTTTTACAAGATTTAATAATAATGATATATTAATTGTATTAAAATATTTTTTCCCCTTCCTTACATCACTGATACCAATGTTAGGGGAAATGGATTTCAGTAGCCTGGAAAGTCAGGGCGAGGGAAGGCGAAGCACTGAACCTGATAGAGAAACCAAGGTTGAGAAGCCAGCCCCACTGGGAGGGAACAAAAGAAGTGAGATGACAGTATGAGGTTGAAATGAATGATAGAAAAGATGGAATGGATGCCAATGAAGAAAAGTTCTAATAATGAATAGTCTCTAAATTTGTGTTACAATAATGTTATAATAGAGTATAGATAAAATCTTTAAGGTTTCATTTTGATAACTTATCACGTAAGGTTGCATAGCAGTTTACATTCACTATTGTACCTCTGTACTCAGGTTTTAGTGTACATTTTACTCTTGTTCATTCTCATCATGAACATGGGACAAGGGTTTGAGGAGCTAAAGCAAATACTTACTTCACAAAGATTTTCTTCTTATAAAAAAGGTAAAAATCTCGTAAACAATAGTTTAACAAATTAAAAATTCTACCAAAATTCTTAGTCATTTTCAATGACAAACAGAAATCTATAGAGGCTTCTAAAAGAGATTGAGAATTATAGCAGGAGGCAAAAACATATTCCATGAAACTTAAAAATGAGGGTTGCATTGTGTCATTAAATGACTTAATTTTACTTTAACATTACTGGAGATGTATAATTCCCAGCAAATAGCACAACTGATTGCACACTGTGATTTATGATTATGGCGAATACAGAATTTATTTTATGTCTACATTTAAAAGATTAGAGAAGTTGTCTGTACATTTTTATTACCCATGGTAACGCTTAATGTGTAAAAATAAAACAAAAACAGCAAACTACCTGCCTACACAAAATGTTGGAAACTTTTTTTGAAAGTCTACTATCTTGTTTCAAAAATTAATTTTCTTTTTTGTAATATTCAACCCTTTACTGGGAACTATAATGCTGTGGATAGTTGATTTTGGAGAAAAGCTGTATAGTACAATGGTCCTTTGCTGGGGAGCACAGACTGTGATGCACATCAAACTTTCTTCTACGGGAGGTGGAGCATATGCTGCACTTTCACTTTATATATTTGTTTTCCTGTTCCTTTCTTGCATACCACCTCTCTGTGCTACTATCATCTAGTGGGATTTTGTTTAACTTGGTACACTGAACATAAAACCATCTAAAGGTATACTGATTTCACATCACTCACATGCATTAAGCCTGTTATGTGAAAAAGAGATCTATATGCATCCTACACTAAACTATTAAAGTATCTAAGACCTTCTTGAGAAGGTATGAGAAATGTTTTTTTACAAAATAAATAAAAAGATTCCTAAAATTGTATGATGCATACAATGCATAATATGCATACTATGTGTAAAAAATACTTATATTCAGATGAACAGAAATGACACTTTTATTCATAGATAATGAGCTACACTAAAATCAATATAAACATATGAAGGCTCTCTAGATTTACAAAAACAGATACATGGTACTTAAAAGGGTGTATGATCACCACAGACAGCAATATATGCTCTGCATTGTGCTCTCATGCTGGTCAAAAGATTGGTAAGGAGTTCTTGTAGTAGGTGCCCCATTCCTCCAGCAGCGCTGTTGACGACTGTTGAATGGTCGTTGGTGCATGTGAACATGCTGCAATGCATCTCCCCAAAGCATCCCTAACATTTTCGATAGGATTTAAATAAGGGAACGGGAAGACCAGGCGATTTGCTAAATATCCTCTCAATCCAAGAGATTCTCCACCTGCACTATTCAATGTGGTCACACATTGTCATCCATAAAAATTAAGTCAGGGCTGACTGCAAATGGGGAAGGAGTACAGTATCACAATAATGTTGACCAGTGACATATTGTGTTCAAAGATTTGGAGGTCGTGCACCCATGCAAACCATACTGATCATGTTCAAGGAAGTTCCTGGGTGCATTACATGTTCCCACCTCTCGCCAGATGAGGGTATATTGGGAATCACTACTGAGACTGAATCTGCTCTTATCTTAGAAGAGCATGCAACCCCATTCCTCGTTGGTCAAATTTTGATGCTCTTGGGACAGTTGCAAATGGTGCTGCCATGGTGGCAACCTACTGGCCATCAGGCAAAGAGACCTCCTCTGTGCAGTCGCCATGCCACTGTGTAGCATGAGATTGCAGCAATCCTGTTATATGTGGTTGAAATTGACCCTGCTGTTTGGTGTGGATCCCTTCTTGCCTGATGCACAATGTAGCAGTCATCTGCTGCTGTACTTGAGAGTGGTCAACTACCACCTCTCCTTGGGACAGCTGTGCCTGTGGTTTGGAAGGTGCCCCTTGCACGTGAAATAATGCTGTGACAATACCAAACTCCTTTGGCAACACTCGTCACTCCCTTCTTCCAGTTTCCCAATGATTCTTTTCCATGTGAAGTCGTCCAACTGTTGGGTCATGTTGCAATAAAGAACACCACTACAGTGCACTGTAACAGCTCACTAATTTCCACACATTATCTTGTCCTGTTTCCTCAACTGTCCCGTGTTGGAGGACCAGCTCCATTTGCACAATAGTCTCATTACACTAACACCATGTAACATCCAGCTTTCTGCAAACATGTGAGAGACCTCTGGTAATATACTCCCACACTTTCATTTACTTCCACCAAGAGTTCATATGTTACGTTAATTTATCCATCTCAAACTTATGTTTTGCACACCTGTATGTGTATGCATGTGCATGAAACTGCAATTTGCACAAAAGTCAATTTTATGTGTAGAAAATATTTGTCATAAGTTAAAAAGTTCTTGATTCCATAATTTATGCATACTTAAAACTGATTTTAAGACTAGAAAACAAGAAATGGGCAGCTCCCAGAGAACAGTATCCTTTATTTGGGAGGTAAAAGTTCGCTGTACCACTATATTTGTTTTGGTATCTCAAGGTGTAGGCACAGAGAGCAAAAGTTTACGAACTTAGGGAAATTCCTGTGTCTCAAGGTAAGAGAAGTCATATGATGTGGTAGAGAAGCCAATGAGAGAAAAGTGAAATGAGGTCATAGGCGACCAATGCTTAAAACAGCAGGAAAAAGTAGCCAATCCAAGGAAAATACATCACCCTTACACACATGGTATATTTTGTAATATGATCAGAAGCCGTCACACCCAGTCCTCATTTAACTTCCAGAAAGTGCTACAGAAACCCATATCACTGTGAAGAAAATATTCACACATTAATGTAATAAAAATGTGACGTTATTAAGTCCAGTTCCTATCTCCTCAATCTGAGATCTCCATTACTGCTTACTACCTATCATAAGGTTAGATCTTTGTCTCATATTACTGAGGTAATCCTATCCAGGGTCAATAATCAAATACAAATAGCCAAACAAGATTCTACTGAGAAAGCCATTCAGACAAGAAGAGACATTGGGAACAGGCCTCAAATTTGAGAATAAGATGTGCTGCCAAGCCAGCCTGCAGGAATGACCGTTCACTGTCACAAATAATCTTAGATGTTCCCCACCTAAACACAAACAGAAGTTTTCATCACATGCCACCTCTCCAGTTAAGAAATTAATGCTTGTGTTTACCGCATATAGCATAAACACTGGACAACCAATAATTTACGAAATCATTAATGACAAAGAAATTTCAGAAAGGAAACTTTTCAGGCCTTAGTTTAAGATATCTACCCTACAGTTACCAGTTATGACTGAGGAAAGTCTAAAGAAAACCGCACTCAAGAAAGAGTCTTATCTGGATTAAAACCTTGAACATCCTATCTACAAGTCTGTGCTTTAACAAGCTCAGTTATAATTGTCGGTTTCAGAGCCAAATAAATAATAAGAAAAAGAGCAATGAAAGAAATATTTTACTCAAGGCTACATGTATGTAGGGTTTCTGAAATGGTGATGCAGATTTGTCATAAGGGTAGATGCAATGATGATCCCATTGATCACTACTATTTGGGAAGTGATGGTATAAAAAAGTTACACCAATAAAATTTTTCAAGATCAGACATTTGCCTCTCAATATTATTCCTTCATTCTTAAACAAAGAGTTCCCCCTATCATTGACTGTTATAACAAGGCTACAGAAACCCTTCATTGGTATCAAAGGTTAAATTCAAGGTCTTATTGCCCTCTGTCATGATTTAACACCAGTCGTTAAATGTGACAGAGGAAATTATCATGCTGTATATCATTTCTTTAATCATTACCCCATCAAACAAAATGTAAGAAAACTGTTAATGGCTACTCATGTATTATTGTTTTGTTAGTTTTTAATCATTTAAGGAAAACCGACAGTAAAATTTTATTTTTCTGAAACTGATAAAAAACTGAGTATGCTATTCATAGAAATGTTGTTACTTTTGTAATTAATACCTTTTCTCAATTCCATGATGATTCACTGATTTAAAAATGCTTTTTAAAAAATATAGAAAACCCATTAAGAACTATGGGCTAAATTAATACTTAATCACATTACAAACTCAAAAGACATATTGTAAGTATAACTCAAATATAACACCTTATATTTGCTTTCATTACAAAATAAAAAGGCATTTATTTTTTAAAACAGAAAATTAAGGTATTAAGAGTTTTGAAACATATATCTGTCTGCATAATATCTCTTATAATAGGTACCTAAGAAACAACAATCTACTTAATCCTTAAAAACCAGAAAGGAAAACAAGCAAAACTTAAAATCTTAAACCTAAAAACTTAAAAAAATTTATAGCAAAAACTAAAAATAGTTTATGTAAAAGAATGTGAAAAAAAATGAGATATATCCTTTCATTTTGGAAGAGAAAAGTTATATTACCCTATCAGCAACTGTGTATTTGCACATTACGTACTCATGCATCAGGCCACCTCCACATGTGTAGTTGAATTGTGTAGTCAGCCTATGCTGTACTCAATTTATAGTCAATATATAGCCAATTTATAACAAAATTTAAATCTCTCCAAATGCACTTTTACCATTCTTATTGTGTTTTGAACTTAAGAATGAGCTTTAAAAACACAACTAAAAAAATCATGTGATAAATACATTTAATAGAAATCAAATGCCACACAATGAGCAAAGTGTCTTTTACTGTCATGGACAATTAAATAAAATACAGCTTCACTGTAGAGCTATAAATAAATGCAATCTTGCCAGTAACCACAAAATCCAGCCACAATATAATTTAATTTTACTGTCAGTTCAGAGGAAGTTAAATGTCAGTATTAAAATTCTGTAGATTAGAAACAAATTGTACATTGAAGTCCACAAATCATTCTTAAATTCAGAAGTCAAACACTATATACCTTAAAGAGTTATGTGGCAACCACATTTTCTTTTAATAACAAATCATTTTTTAAAAAAATAAGGGCAGTCAAATACATAATTATACAATCCATTACATAACGATTACAACCTATTCACATAATAAACTGCTTTGCTTTTCAGCTGTTCTGCAATTCCTCTTATAAAGAACTTTGATGTTAGTGCATTTGCACAACAGCCGCTGTTTTGTTTATGATAAATGCAAAGTCCAACATCAACTCATTTAAAATCTTATATTACAAATATATTTTGTATATACCACATTTATTCTTTTCTACCATAACAATATAATAAATTCATTTTCTGCTGCAAATATGACCGATTTCAGGAGAAATAAAACTGAATTCTGGGGAAAGGCATTTAAGATTTTGCAGAGACACACTTTAAATTCAAGAAAGAGTAAGATTGCAAAGCACACAACTGTAATGTATATGGCAGCCTAAATTAGAGGATAAATACAGTTTATAAAGTGAAACAGGTATATAGATATGTAATATTTTCAATACTAATAGCTTAAAAACATACTGTATTCTAATATGGTTTTTAGCTTTGTAAAAGTAAAATAAGTCTTCAGAGAGTATTTGATGCCAATTAAAGCACAAGCTTTATAAGGATAGGGATAAGAGATAAATACCAAAAATGTTCCCTGAAACCTGTCAAAAATAATGCAGTGTTATATTGCACTTATACATATATAGCTACTTAAAACATTTCTCTTTTCTTTGGATTACAGCAAATAAATGCATAATTTATATGAAAAAATAATGATTAATGGTGCACAATTTCTAGGCATTGAAAGATGCATAATACTAGTAATAATCTACTATCAATTCAAAGTATTTATTTTTAAAATGTAAAATCACAGCCAGAGCTGCTAAACCAATAGATCCAAATCCAACAGAATGTTTCTGTAATTTTTGATTGTAGGTCAACATTAGGAAGATATGTTATTTACTGTTGAAGAGGAGAAGGAGGAGGTGGTGGTGGTGACAAAATGCTATAACAGCATTTTTTATGAAACAGTAACAACTTACATAGGTAATATTTAATAAAAAATATTCATCTTAAGTTGACAGGACAGCCTGTCAACTACAAAATTGACCATATTGTGCCTTGTAATACTGGTTATACATTTAACCAAAACATGACAATTTTCAAAGGAAACTGCTCACCTCTGCACTGGGTTGTAATCATTAGCCAACAAAAGACGAGACCCATAAACAGGGCAAGAGGCATTGTAGCCAATCTTGTGGTTCCTTTATTTCATGCAGATACATAACCTCGTAAACCCAAACCTCAAAGTTCACAGAGAAGTGGGACAGAGGTGTCATGTTTTGGAAAAAACTGTACTTCCAAATCCCTCATCATTAATACCATTTAAGTGAAACCTTAACTTTGTTTAAGCAGCTTTTATTATTTTGGTTTATGAAAAACTCCATGACAGCATCAGCTATTTAGCAATTGCTGGTAGACATGGCTCATTACAGCCTTATAAATGAAGAAATGTAACTGTCTTCAATTAATCCATAGGTAAGCATAAAAAAGTTATGTAAATGAGTAAATCAGCTACTGGTCAAACAGAAAAAGCAGTTAAATTTCATTCGCTAAACACGTGGGTACAAAACACGTGCTACTCGCACACTTTATCTTAACCCTTCATATGGCACTATTGTGGAAGATAGCAACAGAACTTTTCATGTCTTTATGAAATTGTATTTTAATTTATATACTACCATTTGCAAAAACTGCAACATTGAAAGAATTCTCCAAATGAATCCAAACTTGGTGGTTGAATAGAAGAGTGCACAAGCAATATGTGATTTGGATTGCAGAGAAGACTGTTGTGTTTGTTCGACAAGGTCAATGTTGTGTCAAGTGTTATCAGTGCAGAGGTATCAAAGTGGAAACATTAAAGTGACTGCCAGACAGCCTCGTTGACATTAAAAGGAGCCATAGCAGCATCTGAGTGAATTTGAAAGGGGTAGAATGATTGATCTCTGGGAAACAGGTTTGTCATGCCATTACATTGGCTTCCATTGTCAAGCACCTCATCTGTAATGGGCATGTGAATGTCATTACTGATGTGTTGAGTGGCGTCATTACTGATAGTCTTTTTGGAGGGTAACTGTTTCAACCTGTCCTCCGTGATGGCCACACATGTTTGATGGTACAGTGGTGACCGCAATCTGGAGGCCTGAATTGTTCAGCAGCATTGTGAATAAACACCAGGTGTGATGATTTACGGTGCCATTGGTTTCAACAACAATCTCGCTTCCCACTAATTGAGTCCATTTTGAGAAGCTATCAGTAGAGGTTGTAGAGCCTTTGGTACTCTCCCTACTTCAAGCATCTCCACAGATCACATTTCATCAGGATAATGCCCATTCACATATTGCACAAGGAATGCACAAGCTTTCTTCAAAGACCAATGGGTACCACTGCTTCCCTGGCTTGCATATTGGTGTATCATGTCATCCTTCAAACATGTCTGATATGAATTGAAGTAATGAGTTGGTATTCAAACACAACATCACTTAAAATATCCTTACTTGAACAATTGTTTCGGAGACCGGCTCGTCCCCATCATCAGCAACTATCCAACTGGTTGGATCCGTGGTTTCTTGAAGTGAGCTGGTTGTTTGAGGTGACATCTGTTGATTGTGAGATGAACTTCCAAAGAGAGTTTTCAGGCGGCAATTCGAAATTTAACGTATACTGTTTGTTTATTATAATTAGCAACTTCTCCCAAACATCGAGCTCAGCTGCATTATTGGCTGGCTTTAATAGTTTTATATTTGGTACAATTTCATGATTGGTAGACCAAAAATGGTGGGCTATTGCTGATTTTTCTATTTGTTTGTATTTCACACATCTCATATGTTCCTGTAATCTAATTTGTAAACTTCTTTTGGTTTTTCCTATGTAGAACTTATTACAGTCTGAGCAGTTTATTTTGTATATACCTGATTTCTTGTTTTCAGGTACTGGGTCTTTCAGGTTGTTGCATAATAAGTTTTTTAAACTGAATTTATTTATTGGGGCTAGGGTGATGTTATACTTCTTGAATATCTTGTTGAATTTATGATGTACTTTGGGATGATATGTGAATTTCTTGAACTGTTTCTCGGATTTTGAATCTGTTAGTTTTGTGGTATCCAATATGTGTTTTTGTTTCTTAAATTTCCAAATTTTCTTTTCTAATAATTTTTTACTGTATCCATTAATTGCAGCTATGTTAATCATTTGGTTATATTCTTTGTTGTATTCATTCTGTTTCAATGGGATGTTGATTCTGTTTGTTTTTTATAATTAGCAACTTCTCCCAAACATCGAGCTCAGCTGCATTAAATTTCGAATTGCCGCCTGAAAACTCTCTTTGGAAGTTCATCTCACAATCAACAGATGTCACCTCAAACAACCAGCTCACTTCAAGAAACCACGGATCCAACCAGTTGGATAGTTGCTGATGATGGGGACGAGCCGGTCTCCGAAACAATTGTTCAAGTAAGGATATTTTAAGTGATGTTGTGTTTGAATACCAACTCATTACTTCAATTGTTATATACATCACTGTTTCTAACCTTTTGCTTCAAATAATGTCTGATATGGTTAGTTGGCCTGTTACAGTCCTCCTGTAACCAGCATCACAGCTTTGTGGGTTCACATACAAACTGCATGGAGGGAGATTATCCAGAAACATACTCAGAACCTTTTTGATTCCATGCCATGGCATATAGCAGCTTTAACTGCAGTACATGGAGGCCACAACAAATGCTGAATATTCAGGCTCAGAGGACATGTATAGATTTGAAAAGCTAATCACTTTTTATTATTATGTACCTATCCCATAGTACTAAATTCATTAGGTTCAAGTGTTTCCTTCTTGGTGCTGCTATTTTCACAGTTATGTATCATAGAAGGCTGTGTGTCGTAGTTTCCACAAATTGTTTTTTCCAAGTTAGCCAATGGCTAAAGAAAAAGGCTATTATAGGATTATGCTGGAGCAGATGGTTCTGGATCTGCTTCAGCCATTTGGTACATGAACTTACTACATGAATAAATTAAACAGAAAAGTAAAGCACAGCTGTAAACTCGTATGATTAATGCAACAGAACAGCAACAAAGCTAGCACAATGAAATGCATAAATTATAACACTGGGGTATGGACAGCAATGCTCAGTTGTTACTTTGGAAAAACATAAACCACTTGACTCAAACTGTTTGTAGCACTAGATGTCAGGGTTCAAGATAAAAGTGTGCAAGTACTGTCCTCCACAGGAGAGATAGTTTCCAACGGCTGAGATGCAGCGGGGTTAGCGAAGGTTCCCACACCCTCCTTAGACAGGTTTATGACACCCCATGTTAGTTCAGTTATAGACCATTCAAAGGCATTCTGACGGCTTCTAATTTTGTGAATGAATCTTCTCGATTTTAGTATACAGAGTGAATAGTACGCATGTTTTTTAAGGATCTGCTCCTTGTGTAGCAGAGGCTCCCTGCCACACACATTCCCTGTCCTTGTCCCACTGTGTAAGGCAGCACTTACCTTCCAGGGACTTTCTTTGCATTGCCAGACTGTATCACTTCCAATGAAATCATAATGACGAAATTTTTAAATGGGTGTAGTACTTCCTTGTCTTATTTAGGGGTTAGGGAAAATAAAAAAGGGGTCAGGGAATAAGAGGAACGGAGGAATGCACGCACACATGCACACACAAGCACACACACAAAATGTACATTATATCTTACATTCAACAGAAAAAGTCTGTACACAGCTGCAAATGTGCCAGTTCCAAACATGATAAGAGTTGTGCTTATTTATCATTAATAAAAAGGGATGATTTATCAATGCCTAAAAGTATGCACCAGATTTCTCATAAAAATATGTGAATCACATTACAGTAACATCTAATGATTCTAATTTCCTTTTCAGTCCATATAGGAATCTTCAAAATAAAAGCAGTTTTTGCTCCAACCAACATAACCTGTAAAAATGGAAAGAATTTCATCAAGAATGCAACAGATTTAGTTTTAAATAATATTAAGTTCAGCAAAATAAGCAACTTATTATTATTATATATATATATATATATTAATGATAAAAGAAAGTAGAATGAAAATGCAATTCCTATAATTTGTTTCAGAGACAATCTCAGAACAAAGGAATGCAAGAATGAGCCCAGAAATAATGCAACATTGTTGATTCTTAGTAGCTGCTGGGTGCAATTTAGTTCTCCTCTGAGATTTAATTTTTGGATACATTGAACCACTGCTGTTGGCAGGCATTTAAAATCCTAAATCCTAAGTAGACTTTAAAATTTAAGGAAAAGGTCATCATTTGGTGGACTCATGTCCATTATAAAGCACGGTAAGCCTTGGTAATTATTAAACCGTTATAATGAGTAACTACAAGTCCAGATGGCACACTCTAAAAGAAACATAAAAACCAGAGTCAAAGAGCATTTTAGAAACATCAAATTGAAGCAAGAAGATATCAGAAGTAGCATTCCTCTTCTGGAATGAAAATCATTACCTTGATCCATATCCAAAATTATGTTGTTTTCAAATGCTAGGCTTTGGCAATGAAGCCATTAGCTCTCTTGCTCTCCAATATTTCCATGTAGTGGGTCCGGCAGGTAGGGCTTCACAGGTTAAAAGATGTTCAGTCATTTCCTCTTCTTTGTTGCACAGAGGACAATTTGGACTATATCCAAAATTATTAAAAGGGGTGATAAAGCAAAACAAACTGACAACATGGGAGAACATATGAATATTGAAAAATAAGGGCCGAGTAAAAAACTTTGAAATCCCACAAGTCGATTATTTGATAAAGAAGAGAAAAGACAGCACATGAAACAACAGACGATAGTCAGACCTTTGAGGTTGAAAATGGAAGCAACGGCTTCCAAAACTAGTCCTTCAATAATATAAAAATGTAAGTAATCGAGTCTTAAAAGCTGTTAACAAACAGTTTTTACAATTAATTTTGACATCACTGTTACTAAATTCCTCCAATCAAGCATAACTGAGTCATTATTAGTTTAACGGCTACAGAAATAGACATACAGATTTGAACACCACCTCAGAAAAGAATTCATCACTCTCGACATATGTGAGAGGACTTATTTGGAAACTATAATATAATTGAGAAAGGTGGCAAGTTTTACTGTTTGGAATTATATTAACTTCAATTTAATAAATATGAAAGAAAATTAAATGTAGTAACTCATAAATTGTCTACTAACCATGACCCTGCAAAAATAAAAACCTCATCACTAACAATATTGAGTACTATTATAATTAAAGAACACTGCAATAAAACAGAAATCTAACTACTAGTACTAAATATTAAAAGCAGAAGCATTACTAACAGTGAAGTATTCTTCATTTTTGAGTTTGATTTATGAGTCACTATGTTTACACTCACTAGTACTATATTAGCTTTTTCCCAGTAGGCCTCCTTGTGTAGACCACTATTATAGCTCTTTCTGAAATAAACTGTAATGTAGCTCTCAGTGTAATCTCAAGTGTAGCTATGGAAATGAAACAGGGACATTGAGAAAAATATAAAGGAAACATTTAGAAAGCTTTGAGATGTGATGCTGGAGGAAAACTGAAGAATATTCAGTAGATGGATGTATAACAAATAAAGAAGTCTTAAGTGGAGTGGACGAAAATATATAATTTGCATGTAGTACAATGTGGTTAGGACTCTTAGTGAGAAAAAAAGGATTTATGCTGGAAGTAAAGAACAATTGAGACAAAGATGACAACAAGAAGTGAAGCTATGGAAAGTTGAATGAATTTGAATGTATTTATGTCACTTCCATTATATACAAGTACAACCTATTTACTCTTTGTATCTCATCTGTATTACAAATACATATAGCTATTCTTCCTTTCTAGTACACAATTTAAATAGACTTGAGTTTCACCTGGTGCAAATACAAATAAGCATCATGGTTATTATTACATTATACACCCAGTTCATAATCTATTTGTAATATTCTCTTGTAATTAAAAATACCAATTTTCCTGGTAGGTACCTTTACAAATATACAATTTTATAATTTTAAAATGCCTCTCTTGTATTTTTCTTTAGTCTTTCCTAATAATTCACCTAACTTCCTAATCTCTTCTGTACCTTTACAAATATACAATTTTATAATTTTAAAATGCCTCTCTTGTATTTTTCTTTAGTCTTTCCTAATAATTCACCTAACTTCCTAATCTCTTCTGTATTTTTAGCCTTCCTGATTCAAATTTTAATTATTTCGCTTGGTAATTTCAACCATCTAACTAGTACTCATTGTTCCCTCCATAATTTTGATTCTTTACAATCCAAAATAAAATGTAGGTCATTTTCCATTTGCTCACATAATGCATACTTCCGTGGGTCCATTGCCCATTTCATTGCTATTTAGAGAGGAATGGGAAGTGTTTATTCTAAAGTAAATGTAGATGCAGCCTTTCTAGAATTTGTCAGTATTCTTAAGTTTCATGTAAGTATTGCGTGTCCTTGGAAAAAATGTAAAACGAATGAGCATAAGCAGCAAAATTGGATAACCAAAGGTATTCTGATATCTAGTAAAAGGTTAAGATTTCTAAATAAAATCTCAAAGGAAAATAAAATATCAGAAACGTTTACACAGTACTTATTGAATTATAAAAGAATCTATAATAAGGTTATTAGAAAAGCAAAGAAACTGTACAATGATAAACAATTAGCAAATTCAGTAAATAAATCTAAGGCTGCCTGGAAAATTATAAAACAGGAAACCAAAGTAAAAGTCACGCGAGATGATTACAAACTCCAGAAAGAAGGCGAAATTATAGATGATCCTCGGATGGTTGCAGAGGTTTTTAGTCAGTATTATGCTGGAGTACCAAAATTGATTGTAGGGGAGTCAAAAGTAACGGAAGGTAAAATAATAAGTAATAAAACATATCCGACTATCTTTCTTGCACCCACAACAGAAGATGATTTTCACACCATAATAAAAAGCATGAAAAATAAAAGCTCTACTGACTTGATGGTTTTTCAAATTTCTTGGTAAAACAATGCTCTGCCCACTTAGTAAAACCATTAGTGCACTTAATAAATTTATCATTGAGTGAAGGTAGGTTCCCAGATGCTTTAAGATGGCAAAAATAAAGCCAATGTATAAAAAGGGATCAAAATTGGAAGTTCAAAATTTTAGACCCATCTCACTGCTATCGGTCTTTTCCAAAACATTAGAAAGAGTGGTTTTTATTAGATTGTGCAACTTTATTTCAAAATTTAATGTAATTTCTGATCGGCAGCATGGCTTTCAAAAAGGAAAGTCCATTAATACTACACTGATACAGTTTATTGACGAAGTGCACCAAAAGCTTGACAATTCAGAAAAATGTATTCGAATATTCCTCGACCTGTATAAAGCTTTCGGTTTAGTTGATCATGGAATACTATTAAAGAAATTATCTCATTACAGAATTAGGGGAACTGCAAATAACTGGCTTGTCTCCTACTTGAAAGAGCGAAGGCAAGTAATAGAAATAGAGTTTGTTGATAAAACTACAAAGGAAATAAAAACTATAAAATCAAAAGCTGCTAGCATAAACTGTGGAGTTCTGCAGGGTTCAGTTTTAGGGCCACTGCTATTTATTTTGTATATTAATGATTTGGCACTTTATTCACAAAATTCTTTAAAGTGCTCCTTATCTGCAGATGATACAAGCCTCTTGATATCAGGTCAAAATGATGACGAACTCAAAGAAAATGTAATAAATAATTTGAAAGAAGTATCAACTTGCTTTCAAAATAACAAATTAGTTATAGATAGGATAAGAGTCAGGCATTGGGTTTTCATAATAAAATCAATAAGGCAGTTAATTTACCTGAATTTATAATGGATGAAAATGAAATTAAATATACAGGAAAGACAACATTTTTAGGAGTTTGGATGGATGACAGTCTAAATTGGAATATACATATTGAAAGTCTAATGAAGAAATTAAGTAGCATTTGTTTCCAAATATCAATTTTGAAGCACAGTGTAAATTTGAATACATTAAGAATAGCCTATTTTGCAAATTTTCAATCATTAATTTCTTATGGTATAACAGTATGGGGAAATAGTAGTAGCATTATCAAAGTATTTAGAATCCAAAAAAGGGTAATTAGAATTATGATGAATTTAAAGAGAACAGATAGTTGTAAGCGATGGTTCAAAAAATTACGCATATTGTCATTACCAAGTATTTACCTTTTAGAAATAATAGTACAGGTTAAAACGAACTTAGATAAATTTCAAAAAAGCAATGATATTCATGACCATAACACGAGAAATAGTTCAAACTTACATGTCACCTATCATAAAAAGAAAATGTATGAGCACAGTTTTAAATTCAACGGAATTCATTTATACAATAAACTGCCAACTGATATAAAAAACATTGAGTCCTTCACAAAGTTTAAAAACACATCAAAGAAGTATTTGTTACAAAAGTGTTACTACTCAGTAGAAGAGTATTTAAATGACAAAGGGTAGGAATAAACGGAATGTAAATTTTAATTATTAATTTGGTTATTATGCTTAACAACTTATTGTAATTCTTGTTTTTTGTTACTTTTTTTTGTGTAGTTAGTAATTTGACAATTCCACATCATGAGTTGTATGATTTACGGATGCAATAAATGAATATGAATATGAATTCCCCTTAATTTCATTGCCCCAGATCTAAACCATGCTCACCCTTCCCTTTCCAATTTATTACACACTTCAATATATTTTTCCCAGCCCTAATTTCCTTTGATTTGCCTGTACAATACAAAGATACTCTTGTTCCTAACACTGCTAAATATCTCTTGTATGTTGGTATCCCCAATATTCTCTATCTGATCACTTTCCAAAACTTTCCTTCTAAAATTTCTCTGTCCCTCCATACATTCCCCATTCCTATTTCCTCAATGTAATGGTTCTTAAGAGTAACAATAACAATGTAACAAACTGTCAGTCAACAAGCTAAGAATGCACATGATCTTTTAGGGAAGCTAGTCTTGTTTTATATACGAGGGCCGTTCAGAAAGTAACCTCCGAATGGTCACAGTGCGGGTAGGGGGGGAGTAGCGACGCCATCTGTGCATTCACGCACTCAGCAGGTCAGTGGGCATCAAGCCGTGGTCGAGTGAATGTCGTATCTGCGGTAGTTTAGTGTTTGTGGCCGTTTGAAATGTGTGCTGCAATAGAATACCCCGCCAAATGTGAAGTGCGTGCTGTTATAAGGTTTTTTACAGCCAAAGGATATTCTGCAGCAGCTATTCATCGTGACTTCCGGTATCGTTTTTTTTGCACGATAACGCCCGTCCTCACTCTGCTCGCAGAACAACAGCCCTTCTTGAGTCCTTCAAGTGGGACATTGTCAACCATCCACCTTACAGCCCAGATCTGGCGCCAAGCGATTATCACCTCTTCATGCATATGAAGACATGGCTCGGGTCCCAGCGGTTTGATGACGACGAAGAACTCAAAGATGCGGTCACAGGCTGGCTCCAGGCACAAGCGGGTGATTTTTATGCAAAAGGAATTTCAAAGCTTCTGAACAGATACGATAAGTGCCTCAATCGTTATGGAGACTATGTAGAAAAATAGTGCAAAGATGTAGTTGTAAGATGTATATATTAAAATATTTTTATTTAACTTGGTGAATTTTTTGCAATCAACCGGAGGTTACTTTCTGAACGGCCCTCGTATAATTATCAAAGATAAGTGAAGTGATCTTTTTGGGAAGCTAGTCTTGTTTTATATATAATTATCAAAGATAAGTGAAGTTATAGTCACTGTTATTTATTACAATTTGTTAAGATGATACATCTTTAGATTCACATCATGTCTTGAATTGCTGCTCCATTTAAAAAAAAAATAATAATAATAATAATATGAAATGTATGCTGATATAAAAAATAGAAGAGCATAGAACATACCTGCTAAAAATTAAACTTTTATGCCTGTGGAAACCTGTGCTTTTCTCCTTATAGACTTCAGCCTTTGGTTGCAGTAGATGCGCAGGAACACAGAGAGAAAAACCACTATCACACCAAAGATGCCTAGTGCAGTTATATGGTGTTGGTAAATAAGACAAGACAGCAGAATTGCAAGACCCTGAAAGAAAGAGATTTAAATCAAAATTTATTTATACAGGTAGTAAAGAGACTATGTATTAAAAATATTAAGTTTAAAACTTACAAAAGTAAAATTCCTACATATTAAGTGAAGTAAACCTTAAATTAAATTTAAAGGGAGTCGATTAATGGCACTAAACAACACTTACTTTAAAATTTTTCCGGAACATATTTCAGAGACTTTGCCTCCATTCTCAACTGGCCATTGGCTGATTCTCATTGGTGTAGTTGACGATATTTTGTCATAGGTCTCCTCTGGTGGCGGTTCAAGGAACTTGCTGAACAAATCTTTGGGGGATTTGTTCAGCAAGTTCCTTGAACCGCCACCAGAGGAGACCTATGACAAAATATCGTCAACTACACCAATGAGAATCAGCCGATGGCCAGTTGAGAATGGAGGCAAAGTCTCTGAAACATTGAGATTTAACTGAAACATGTTCCGGAAAAATTTTAAAGTAAGTGTTGTTTAGTGTCATTAATCGACTCCCTTTAAATTTAATTTATTATAACAATACTGTTTTCAACACTTCCAAGAAAGGAAGTAAACCTTCCCTAGAAGCTACATGACCTTCATACAGGTAGGGAGGCTTGTGTGTACCTGTGACCCTGTGGGCTGTAATGGCAGTTCATGGCACCAGTAGTCACTCACCAGGTCACAAAGCGAAGTACCGGACAAAGAAGCATCTTACCTTATTTTAACAACTTAAAATCTATCCCAAATAGAAACTCCCAGTAGGAGAACCTAACTGGGACTCCCAGTAGAAGCACCAGGCAACTCTTTAAGGGCTCTGGTTACCCCAACTAAGGTGTGAGGCATCATGCTGAGAACTGAGTGACATAAGTTCCAGAGACATAACAACTGTCGAAGCAACCATGAGGGTGGAAGGTAATAGAAGGGCAGTTTTACTGACCCATATGAGGAAGAGGACCCACCATCTTGTATGGTGAGGGACCTCATTAACTATGGATGGCCATCTGGGAAGGAGTTTGTACTCAGATGTGATGCCAATGCACATCACACAATTTGGGGGAGCACTGATATTAACATAAGAGAGGAACTCTTTATGCAATACTTGGTAAGTACAAACCTAAATATTCTAAATAAAGGTACCAAAGCAATCTCTGTCACTGTACACAGGAAAGAGGTCATAGATCTTACACTACGGACTTGTTTCATTGAGAACCTGGTGAAAAACTGGCATGCAACATATATTTCCTTATCAGGCCATAGATACATCTGCTTTAAGATAGGATCACAGCACTTCGAGCCAGTGATATACAGAAACTCTAAAGATACTGCCTGGGCTCCATATCATAAAGACCTCTCAGGAATTATACAGGGTATATCTAAGAAGATAAATACAGTGCTGGATTTGGAGCTGGATGATGACCAGTTGCAGCAAGCTATTCTCCTATTCTACACTGTTAATTGCAAAGTTAAGGTCGCTTCCATACCAAATAATGTGCCTTGGTGGTTTAAAAGCTAAGCAAACTAACATGTAATTGCAGCAAATTGTTTAACTTGGCTAAAGTGACTGGTAATTGGGACTCTTATAGAACTGAATTGACCAGTTATAACAAAAAGATAAGGAAGGCTAAAAGAGACTCATGGAGCAGGCACTGTGAGAGCATCAAAGATATTCCCAGTGGTGCTAGACTTGTGAAGGCTATAGCTAAAGGTGTTGCAATAAGCTGGGCACAGTCAAGTTACCTAATGACAACTACACAATGACTGGAAAAGAAACTTTAAAACATATGTTAGCAATGTACTTTCCAAGTTCTGTAGAGACTGATGAACTGCACGGTGGACAGGGGCAATCCAACTTGGAGTTCAATCTTAGGACGGACAGGTAAGACTGGCACCTGACTAAGGCAATAATCAATCAAACTGCACTAGATGGGCTAGTGACACATTTGAACCATATAAATCGGCAGGGCCAGATGAACTGATACCTGCTTTGCTCCAACAAGGAATTCAATCTTTGGCATCCCTGTTGTGTCATATTTTCAGAGTCAGTCTTGCACTTGGGCCCATGTTCATGGCATGGAGGCAAGTCAGAGTATCCTATATTCCTAAGCCTGGGCGTCCTAGATATCAGGATGCCAAGATCCATATGCCTTTCATCTTTTCTGTTGAAGACAACGGAGAAACTTGTTGATGGGTACATAAGGGACTGTGTATTGATAAATCGACCTCTATACGGATAACAGTGTGCCTACCAATCTGGAAAATCTGTAGACTGTTTTGCACTAGGTTGTAACCAACATTACAAAGAAATTGCTCTAAGAGCATTTCTTGACATCGAGGGTGCCTTTGATAGAACCTCAACTGCAGCTGCTAAAAATAATGTCCCATGCACTATTTGCAGATGGATACTTTCCATGATGCGAGATAGGAGCATCTCATCGACATTAAGTGGGGAGACTATTCATGTTTCCACATCAAGGGGTTGCCCACAGGTAGGTGTTTTATCGCCACTTCCGTGGAATCTTGTAGTGGATGGCTTGATTAGAGATCTAAATGACAGAGGCCCTCTCACAATAGGATATGCTGATGATATAGCCATATTGGTAAAAGGGAAATTCCCTAGAACCGTTTCTGAAGTGCTACAAGTAGCCTTAGGAAAAGTAGAGTGCTGGTATAGCATATGTGGCTTCTCTGTTAATCTCAGCAAAATAGAAATTGTACCTTTCACCAGACTTCGAGATTTGGGGAGTCTGAGAAAATCCAGACTTGGAGGTGATATTTTACCATTTTCTAATGAAATTAAATACCTTGGAATAATTTTAGACAGAAGATTATCTTGGAAAAAGCAAACACATGCATGTATCAATAGGGCCTATAGTCTTTTGGATTCGCAGGAATCTGCTCGGTGAGAAATGGGGATTGAAATCTAAGGTAGTTTACTGGATGTATATCACAATGGTTAGACTCATTTAACTCCTATGCCACACTAGTTTGGTAGCCTAGAGTAAAACTGAGATAATGTAAGGAACAGCTCTCAAAACTATGAGAATGGCCTTCATGGTTATCACAGAGGCTTTTAGGACTACTCCTACCGCTTCACTGGAGGTTCTTTTAACATTTACCTACACTGCAAATCTGGCTGGAGGCAGAGGGAGGGCCAGTCTATATTGACTCAGATGTAATGGCATTGAGAATCTAGAACTGCAATGCTATGAACACTTAAAATGAATGAGTCCCAAGATTCGAGGGATGTACCCATGTGATTCACAAATGTATCCAAAACCATTCAAGCTACTGGGGCAGGACTGTTCAAATGTGGTAGAAGGCTGTCCATATTGGAAGTAATTGGGAAAGTACTACTAAAGGATACTGGAACAGACACATTACTATACTTTCAGACAGTCAAGCTGTCTTGAAGGCACTTGAAGCTAGGGAGACTGGTAATTTGAATAGTTATAAATGAAAGCATTGTTAACAGTGAAGCTAATTTCATGTATAAAGACTAAAATTGAGTCATATCTTTTAAAACTTGTAACTTCACTCATGTCCTTTTACAAAATCAGGAACGTTTTCAAAACTGTTGCAGTCTCATCATCAGCTGATTAACGACTCATCACAGTTGGTTGTTGTCTGGATCTCTTATAATTGGCTCCCTATCTCGGAAGATTCTTTACATAAGTTCAGTAGACCACTCACTGATGGCACATCAAAATTTAGAATATGTGGAATGTTTTTAATAAAAAAAATTTGTTCGCATGTTGTAAGTTCAAGTTTTGTTGACAATGGTTTTAGTAGTTTGATCTTCTCTCCGATGTGGTGGTTATCATTCCAGAAATGAAAAGCAACTGCCAATTTTTCTGTTTGTTTATATTTTATGTTTCTACGGTGGTCTGTTAATCTAGTTTTTGAATTTCTCTTTGTCAAACCAATATAAAATTTGTCAGTCTTCACAATTTATCCTATATATGCCTGATTTTTGCTCTGGTGGGATTGTGTTTTTTAAGGGATTATTTAACAATTTCTTGAGTGAGAATCTGTTTTGTGGTGCTAATTTGATGCCATAATCTTTACATATTCGTTCAAACTTCAGAAATGCCCAAGGGTGGTAAGTGAACTTTTTGCATTTCCAGTTTTTATTTATGTTTAGAAGAGTAGTGATCTGTTTTAATTTCGTTTACTTGTAGTCCCGATTGATCATCTTTTTGGCTGAGTTTGGATTAAAACCATTTTTTTTTCTTTTTGGGCTGTATTTAAAATATCTGTAAATTCCTCATCATATTGCTTTTTATCTAAATGTATGCTGTTCAGTCTATGGATCAAACTTCTAAGAGCAGCTAATTTATGTGACAAAGGATTGAAACTGTTGCATTTTATGTAATTATCTGTGTGAGTAGGAATCTGTAGATTCCAAACTTTACACTGTCATTTTGTCTTATGATCATTAAATCTAAGAAAGGCAACTGATAGTTTTCTTCAACTTCCACTGTGTATTTTATATGATGATCTTGTATATTCAGTAGTTTTAAGGGGTCAGTTAAAAACTTTTGAGGGACTACAGCAAAAATATCATCAACATATCTGGCCCAGAATTTAAACATATATGAGAAGGTTTTAGTGATGTGTGTCTCCAAATTGCTCATATACAGATCGGCTAAGAAAGGTGAAAGTGGATTCCCCATTGCTAGGCCTTTTGTTTGTTTGTAATATTTGTTGTTGAATTTGAAGTAATTTTGTTCAATACATAGCAGTGTTAATTGTATGTCTTTTTCTCCCTCCATATCGTTGATCTTGATGGACTGTAGCCACTTTTTTAGTGGGTTTGGAATTTTATCTGTCGGAATGCTTGTGAATAACGACTTAACATCAAATGACACCATATCATTTTTTATTGTAATTTGTATCACTTTATTATTAAATTTTGAGAATTGGATACACTTAAGCTGTCAAATTTCTTGAAGGAGTTTAATTTCTTGATAATCCATTTAGCTAAATGGTATGTTGGAGCATTGATTTGATTAATGATTGGTTTCATGCTATTGCCATTTTTGTGTATTTTTGGTAGACCATAAATTCTTGGTAAAATTGAATGTGTTTTTATTACATATAATTTATCCTGAAGTACTGAGTGACAGTTTTTCAAAGATTTTTCCATTGTGTTTTGGCATTTAGTTAGGGGGTCATAGAGCTTGGAATGTACCACACTCAACTAGAAGCACCACACTGCTCTTGCTGTAGAACTTACTGATTCTGACTCAATCCAACTTACTACTGACTGAATCTCGGCCTTGCATCGGCTTTTATATACCTGCTGGGCGCAGCAAACTTTTTGGAATTTGATCCTTCTCGAAACATGGCCTAGAAACATCTTTTGCATAGTAGCAACACAGTTCCACCCTGGCCTCATGAAGTAAGCTTATGACTCGCCTTGAGCACATGCCACTCCCACTCACCAGCCAATAAGCAATGAGATGATTCCCCTACTTTCAATCTTCGTGATGGCAACTAAGTTGCCCAACAACTCTTTCGCTCCAAAACAGACAGCAATGGGAGTAATCTCTCGGTGGGCCACATGAATGCCAATGTGACAGCATGTATGTTTAGTGAAACCCTGTGTTCCACACTACAAAAAGTGAAGCACTGCAGAAGAAGAGGTTGCTTTACATGTGATTCATTCCACTGCTATATGCAAAACAGTGAAAGTGATAGTGAGGACCATCACAATAACAGACTGATGCGACTTAATCTGAACTAGCATACATTAAGGAAACCATCATTAAAAACTGAAATAAGTCAAAATAGGTTGAATTTAATGTTTTTATTTTAATGTTTAGTCCAAATTACAGTGCTTACAATCACAATAATAAAGGTGGTGCCAAGAGTGTTATCATCCTAATTATTGTTATCATCGCCATCAAAGTTAAGGTTCAATGCTGTAATATAATAGAATTGACTCAACTTCACATTATGTCTATGTCCAATGTGTTCAGCGGTTAGTTGGCTGGTTTCTCTAGTTTGGCAGTTTGGCAATGAAGCCATTCACTCCCTTGCATTCCAGAGAACTCTTATCTATCATACTGCTATTAAATGCTACTTGATCTTTTGATCAGGTAACCTAGGGGATATTACAACTAAGAGTTATTTCCGGGCTGTTATGCTGTGGTCTGCTGGAGTTGGATTTTCCAGACGTTTCGTCCACTACTATGGTGGACATCTGATATCCACCATAGTAGTGGACGAAACGTCTGGAAAATCCAACTCCAGCAGACCAGGGCATAACAGCCTGGAAATAACTCTTAGTTATATTGACTCCGGCCGTGAAAGCCTACGCTCTCCTAGGGGATATTCTTCCAGATAGTGAATAAAATGCAATTTCAATGTGTGTGTGTGTATTTAATGATCAGAATTTGATAATAAAATCATTTTTCTTCTTGCTTCCCAATATTTGGAGACTAGATCTTGATTTTGGAGAGTTTCACATACAGTTATTGATCGATGTTCATTAAATCGTCTTTACCACATAAACAGCACTGTGGAGAAGTTGTTAATCCAACCTTGAATAAATGTCCATTCAAACAATCGTGGACTGTGATTAATCTGAACATTGCTACTGATGATTTTCAAGGTAGTTCTGGAATTGTCTTTAGTTTGTTTTGGAGATCTTTCCAATTAAGTTTTTCAGAGGAAACTAGATAGTTGTTATATAGTTTTGTGAAGATGTTTTTGATTAATCTTTTAACTGTTTCATAGGGGATATTTTGTTTCGTTGTTTGAGATATTTTGGAACCCTTCTTGGCCAACATATCTGCTTGCTCATTGCCAGAAATTCCACAGTGAGATGGTATCCATTGGAAAACTATACGTATATTTAAATTTTGAAGATGTTTAATCATATTATGAATTTCATTTATCTTTTCGGTTTTGGGACTGTCATTTGAAATAATAGCCTGAATAGCTGCTTTAGAATCTGTTAAGAAAACTATGTTGGAAAGCTTATTTGTCCAGGCAAATAGATTTTGTAAGGAAGTATAAATTGCATCAATTTCTCCATCAAAACTTGTTAAGTAAATTCCAACATTAAATTAATTGGGAGTCGATTAATAACACAAAACAACACTTACTTTTAAATTTTCCCGGAACCGGTTTCTGAGGCCTTCCCTCTATCTTCAGCCGGACATCGACTTGTTCTCATTGGTGTAGCTGGCAATATTTTGTCATTGGTCTCCTCTGGTGGCGGTTCGAGGAACTTGCTGAACAAATCTTTCTGGGGGATGTCGAAATTGAATACTTTGTTCCTATTTTTTGAAATAAAGATTTGTTCCCATGTGGACAGTTCTTGTTTTCCTGTTGTATGTTTTAGTAATTTTGGTTCTGGATTTATGTTGTGGTTTTTTTCCCAAAAATGTGTGGCAACTGCTGATTTTTCTAATTGTTTGTATTTTATGTTCCTAAAGTGTTCCTTTGCTCTTGTTTCTAAATTTCTTTTGGTTTTTCCGATATAATCAGAAATAAAAATAGAATAAACTTTGGCATTTACAGAAAACCAACACAGACAGACAACTACATAAAAGCTAATGGCTACAATCCAAAATCCCACAAACAGGCAATCTTTAATAGTTTAGCACACAGACTGGTCAACATCCCTCTCACAGCAGAAGAATACAAAATAGAATACAACAAAATTATTGAAATAGCACAGAAAAATGACTTTCCCAAATCACTAGTAGACAAAAAAGTGAACGTAGCAAAAAAGAAGAAACTACTAAAGGAAACCACAACCCTCTCAGCTACAGAAACTAAAATGATCTTCAAAAATTTCACTTACCACCCATGGGCCTTTGATAAATTCAAAAAAGTCTTCAAAAAACAAAACATTCAACTAGCTCCAGTGAACCATTACTCCTTAAAAAACCTAATTTGCTCAAACATCAAAGATGCCATTCCATCTAACAAAAAATCTGGTATATATCAAATTGAATGCTGTGACTGTAGTCAAATTTATATTGGAAAAACCAAAAGAAATTTAGAAACAAGAGCAAAGGAACACTTTAGGAACATAAAATACAAACAATTAGAAAAATCAGCAGTTGCCACGCATTTTTGGAAAAAAAACCACAACATAAATCCAGAACCAAAATTACTAAAACATACAACAGGAAAACAAGAACTGTCCACATGGGAACAAATCTTTATTTCAAAAAATAGGAACAAAGTATTCAATTTCGACATCCCCCAGAAAGATTTGTTCAGCAAGTTCCTCGAACCGCCACCAGAGGAGACCGATGACAAAATATTGCCAGCTACACCAATGAGAACAAGTCGATGTCCGGCTGAAGATAGAGGGAAGGCCTCAGAAACCGGTTCCGGGAAAATTTAAAAGTAAGTGTTGTTTTGTGTTATTAATCGACTCCCAATTAATTTAATTTATACAACAACACTGTTTTCAACACTTCCATGAAAGGAAATTCCAACATGCTTATAGAAAGAAAAGAATTTACAAGTAGCTCCTGCTCCTGCTCCATCTTCTTAATTGTAAAGAGAGCCATCTGTATAGATGTGTGTCCATTTGTCAACTGGATATCTTACATTTATGGTTTCAAGGGCATATGCTTTAGCTTCTGTAGATGAGTATTCCTTCTTTTTAAAATCTGCAAGTAAATCTAGGTAGTATTCTAATTCAATGATGTTCAGTGGGTTATTAAGAGACATGAAAGGTTCTATTTTGGATGGGTAATTTAGTTTATTTCTTAGTTGTTGAACTTTCTGTATGAAGCCTAATTGAGTTTTCAAACTGAAGGTGGATGTGTGTTGTTTTACCCATTTATTATTCTCTGGAATTCTTAAGAGCTTTTCATATGTTAAAAAGGGCTTGCATTTCTAAATCTGTCATTATGGGTCTGTTACATGTAAATGCTTGTAAGGTTATTATAGGAGTAGTTTTTATAGCTCCAGTAATTAACCTAAGAGCTTGATTCTGTGTGCGCTCCAGTATCATGGAAGTTGAAGGTGATGATGTTATCAGTACTTCTCCACAGTAATTAAGAACTGGCCTTATATATGTATTATATGTAGTATTTAATGTACATCTTGAACAACCCCATTTAGTTCCTGCAAGTCTTTTTAATATCTTAAAACAGTTAATTGCTTTATCTCTAATTTTTTCAATATGTTTTTTCCAAGTTAATTTTTTGTCAAACAATATTCCAAGATATTGAGCATTTTCTGTTCTGGTTAATTTGATATTATTATAACTTAAGGTAATACTTAGTTATTAATTTTTCGCTTCACTGTGGTGTTCCAATACAGTTAAATCTCGATATAATAGTTGTTCATTTGGCTGAGTGGTCAGCATACGGAGTTCCCACTTGGGAGTTCCGAGTTCAATGAGAGGTGTAAGGGATAGTGATGCACCTCTTATAGCCTCTTCTATCCAAATCCCATCCTCTTCCTGCCCGTGGTGCACTCTGCTTTAACAGATGAGGCTCTGGGGACCGAGCTACAGCAGTATAACTGTTCCATCAAATTGGAGGAAATGCCATTTATAAATTTACTGCTGACCTGTCATGGCAGTAGGAACGTCCTTCATCTGGCAAATGAAGAAACGGCTGGTGATATCATAATGATTTGCCAAGCCTGATCTGGTGGATCCGTAGACCAACAACAGGTGTGTTCCCTCCACAATATGAGATGAGGGTTAAGAAGGAACGATTCAACTGCCTACTTATAAAAAAGAGGTGTCCATAAGAAACGTTTGAAACCTGCTCAATAAACTATGTTTATGTCTCTTTCTACAAAACAATCCGGAGTAATAGTCCCCCGTTCGGATCTCCGGGAGGGGACTGCATTTGGAGATTTGAACATACTACAATGGAATGCAATTTCAATGTAAAGTTTAGGAAAATGTGCAAACAGCTGAATTATTTTAAATCTGTGCTTATCTTGAAATTCTAGTGCATGACTCAAGAGTTAATGTCTATCTGCCTGAAAAGTAAAATTTATAGCAAATAAAACAAGACATACCTGTCTTATGGTCATGATGATAACGAACACAACAGGTCCAAAAGTTGCTATGGTATAGTAGATAAAAAGCTGTCCAGCTGCAGAGCATACTGACAGAACCAGACAGTCGAACACAAACTTAGGAAACTGTAAAATAAATATAGTCAGCATTAAATAAAAGCCAGTATGAGTTAAGCATTAGCTTTATTTACTTACGTACTCTTCCAGCTTTAATACTAATAAAGTCGTATACACTAACTTGAACTTAAGGTTTAAATTAGCATATATTTAAATGTGGACCAACAGGTAGGTGGAGGTAGAGATTAGAAGCTGTAATGGAATACTGCCAACAGGTGAAGGAAACTGTTGAATTAACTGATATTAATTCACATTTACATTTCCACAACTAGTAGGTAATTTATCTGCTGATTTTGCAACATTTTGTTCATGTACTTCTTCTTATTCTTATCTACTAGCAGAGATGTAAAAACCAAGTTTCTTTACTTACAAAATAAATTAATTTTGTTTGCACTTTAACTTCATGCCTACTTCCTGTAAAGTATACAGATTTTGCAACAGAAACCAAGAAGTAATAGATGCTACAATGAAAGAGATGTGACCTAGAAGCAGGATAGCTATCTTCCTTAATTATTGGGCCAGCTAATGCTACAGCATCAAAGCCTCTGAAGTTTAACATCATTTTATCAAGGGTGGTGTTTTAGGCAACAGGATCTGTCAATTTATTGTAAAGATAGGCTGCAAAAGTGAGTTTGAACTTATATAACTGCAATCCATGTCTTTGGGAATGAAAATATTTGCTTATTTGATGTGATAACTTGTTTTACAGGTTGTGGATATAGTTTTGAAAGGCATTATTATTTTTAAAAATGTTATGTATATATGCTAAAAATCTTTAGCTTTGTAAAGCTTTTCTGAAAAATCTATTTGGTTACTCCTAAAATAAATCTAGCTGCCCTTTTCACCAGAATAAAAACTAAAGATATGCATTGGCTATACCATGTCCCTATACATCATAAAATATGATAGATGGGTATTTTAATATACAATACAATGTCTTTAAAGTGGTCGTGTTTATCTAATATAACAAAGTCTCTAGAACATATCGTATAAATAGTAGTTGATTTTTTCTTGAAAATTTCTACCATATAACTGTATGATATTAAGCTTTTTTTATCAAGTATACTTCCAGACCAGTTATTTCATTTATAATTCTGTCATCCACAATCATTCTTCTATTTGTGGTATTTCAACTTGGATGAGTTTGATTAACCATATACTTTATTTTTACAGTATTTATAAATGTTTTGTGCTTAGATACTGAGAGACCAGATTTAATGTTATGCTTTGTTATTGAGCTTGAGCTTTAGGCCCGATTTCACCAACAGATGTTAAAATCGACATTAACAAATGTAACGTAACAATTGTCACAGCGCTAAAACTAATTGTCACAGCTTAAATTTCTTGCATTTCACCAACCTGTTTTCTGAAAATGTTAACAAACCTGTGTTAACGCCAAGAAACTTGTAAATATCACAGCTATAGATGGCTATGGATGAGTCTTATTATTTTCTGAACGTACTGCGATGCCCTTTTGTTTTCATTTTCGTCTGCACAAATGGCAGCGGAACAAAATCATAAATAAAGCCGTGACATAAATTTCTCATCAACGGAGAAAGAATTGTTAATTGAAATGGTGACGAAGTGTAAGATATCGTGGAAAATAAAGAGGACGGATGCAGTGAATGTAAAAGAGAAAATGTTGCGAGGAAAATATTGGAAACAAATTTAATTCCAATGCATGTATCACTACTACAAGAACCAAACAACTTAATTAATTAGAGCCAACTGAAAAATTCAATGCCATAGCCAGAATTTGAACCACGGATCTACTGGTTTCCGTCGAGTCGCTCTAACTCCTTGAGCTACCATGGCCAACGTGCCTTCCTGACATTAAATTCTCCAATTGACTCATTATATTTCCCGGTAGACCACTTAGGGTTCTCATATTTGAGACAACCACTTGTGGCGACTTACTATTGTAAGTACTTAATTACCAGGATTTTTATCGTTGATTATTTTTAATGTAAATTTGTATTGAGGAATTAATCCTTAAAGAATTAATCCTTTTAATCCTTTTAATCCTTTTAAATACATTACTTATATGGGTGATTTTTAATTAATTCCAAACAACTTGTCAGTATTATGTAAATTTAAAATGAGGTGCGAAGAACAAGTACTTTAAACGTTTCAAGACGGGAGGTGAACAATGTATTATCCACATAATTCAGTGAATTATAAAATCGCAAAGTTATTAATACTTGAAGCAAAGGCGAGAATGACATATTCCTTTCATGTATATTCTAACTCATTATTACGTAAATTTAAAACGAGTGCGAAGAAGGACAAGTGACTTGAACATTTCAAGATGGCAGGTGGACGTGTATTATCCACATAATTCAATGAATTATAAAGTCGCAAGGTTATTAATACTTGAAGCTAAGGCGAGATCGTCATATTCCTTTTGTTGCATGTTCTAACCTCTTTTGTACTTCTGCAGTAACCTTCATTGCAATATGTTTTGACAGTCTATACCTCCATAAAACAATTTTCTTCGGATAGTTCCTCAAAATCATTTCTCCTCATAGGCTGTACTCCATTATGAATGCCATTTAGACGGTCTTAAATATAGCAAATTGACATCAACAGCTGAGTTCATGCTCGCCATCTTGACTATTTACAATTGTTAAGGACTTAACATCAGAAATTCGGCTTGTTAGTTTAACATAATATTTAACACGAGTGTTACGCTAACACTTGTTGCTGAAATGCAATTTTTGTTTTAACTATTGCTAAACTCGTGTTAAGTCTTAACATATGCTGGTGAAATCGGGCATTAATGTGCTAAATAAAAACAATAGTGGGATTTATTGCACCAGATAGCAAGCATGCTATGCACTTCTGTTTTAGTTCCCATGCACTATTTTGTGTACCTGTGCCATGAAACCGACGGAATGTATGAAGCCCCCTTGCTGGGCCAGTGAGACGGCAGTGAAAAGGCAGGAAAACAGGTTAACTCCACACATCATCTGTACAGAACTCATGCCATAATGCGAAAATAATTCCCCTTGCCAGTTGGACGTAAAACTGTCAAACAACATGTATGATGCAAGTAGTACCAATCCAGAGAAAGTTGTCACTGCAGCACCTGCAAAATAATGTACCTGTAATATATGTGTTATAAGGATATTTTCAAAAAAAGTAAGAATACTGTGTACTACTTTATATTTCCTAATATATTCAAAACACTAGTAAAATAAATGTAATTATATTTTGTAAAACAGTGAATAGTGGAAAGGCTAAGAAATTTACAATTACAAAACTAGACTGTGGTGGAGAATTTGTAGACAATGTAGACAATGAGTTAAAATTCACGAATGATCACTCCAGCCATGTTAAATCAATCATTCATGATAATGAGTTACCTGAGTTATCAAGTTATCAAGTTCAATGTAGTGCAAACTTAACATTATGCAATCAATGGCTCAGGTGTAATACATGGTATAATGGAATAATCTTGCCAAGCTAAACTATGGAACTGCAATATGGAAGTATATATTGAGAAAACAGAAAACTTAAGCATCCTAAATGAAATACACAGTATTATAAATATTATGATAGTAAAAGGTACAAAATACTACCATATGAAGCCCCTTGTATGACATGATATAATTTATTGAGCACTAAAACAAATACATCTTGGACTACGTTGAGCTGGACCATGGCCCATCTACTAACAGGCAGCCCTTCAACACAACACTTTATATGTGTTTGCCTCTTCTTTTCAATATTTCTCACTTGCACATCACCCCATTTCTTGCATCCCCTTTCCCTACTAGAAATTATATAACTTCACTAGTTAACCTATCATTTCATCACACGTTCTCAAATCCTCTCCTCAGCTTCTCACAACCCTCCTTTTCATCTGGACCCTTTCCACAATTTGTACAGCTGCATCACATTTACTCAAATCTTTTCTGATGCCCTCATGGATCCATTCTATTTCTTACTTTCTGAAATTTACCCAAAAGAGCCACATTTTTGCCTTGCTGATGTGCCCCTACATCTCAAAAGCTCCTGCCTAATTCTCACTCCTCTTGAATTCCCACACTAGTTTCATTCAGCTTTTCCTTGTGCACCTCAATTCCCATACTTATTTCACTCTGTACTCGCTGTAATGCAATTTCAGTTTTTCTTATTTTCTTCTTCGTTCCACCAACAGCCATTTCTGAGATTTCCCCCTCTTCTCTTTCATTTGCATTGTTCATCACTTCCCTCCATCAATACTCCAAGTGTTTTCTGGACATTCACCCGTGGATATTAAAGTCAGCTTATTTAGGTTTGCTGTGTCAACATTCATATGCTCTGCAACTTGGATGTTGCTTATGCCGCTTCTCTGCTCAGCCACTCGCCCATCAATCCTCGCCTTACTTCATTCTTCAATTATCCTCCTTCTTTGTTCTCTATGATCATAAGATAAATCTGTATTAATTAGATGTTCCTCTCAGCTTTCTTGCTTGTTTTAAAACTTATATTACCAATTCCATATTGCTGAATTTCACCAATGAAATGCTCTGATTCCTTTTTGCTCTTCTACCCCAGAAATTATTAAGTTATATCTTCTCATAAAATCTTTCAAACTTCCCATTTTTCTTTCCATTATTTCCATCTTTGTTTTTATCTTCTGCAACTCTTTAGTTTTAATCTCTAACTGTATGTTATCCCACTTCCTCCATTCTTGTTTAAATCTCATTGCCAAACCATTACTTCCTGTAACTTCTCCTGTCTACTTTGCAGGTGCCATGTCACTTAGTGCCTTTTACCTGACTTCTGCAGGAACAACTCTACCGCACATCTGTTCTCCTCCGTTGCCAGTTTAGTACTCCCCCTCTTGTATCACAGCCAGCATTAAACCGTTAGTGGTTACCATATATATGAAACAGTTCAGATATATGGAGCAGCAAACATCTCGCTGACAATCCACAGAGAAGCTCCACTGAATAAGGAGAAATGGCCACAAAAGAACAGTTATGTTCTTATCATATATGAATTAAATGACTACAATATAGGAACATCCATCAATAACAGTAAACTCTAAAGAATGGTAGAAGCTGCTGTGGTTATTTTAAAAAATAAACAGTTACGGCACATCTTCACAGAATAGGAATCATAAATCATTTCCACTTACACTGATACTAGAGGAGCATACCTAAAATAAACTAAGTCACCTACTTCCAAGAAAATTTCCCTGAAAGTACACCTCCACTGAAGACAATGTAGTAAACCCTTTAATTTTATCCAAAATGAGTATTAATTTTCTCCCTACAACCTTCTTCACATTCCCATTCACATTTTCTAAATTACTTGCCACTTTTTTCACTAGGTCTGTCTGCTCCACTAACTTAACTCTAGATTTTTCTGAACAAGTTATAGCATCAGATAAGAATCTAAAATTTGATTTCATGTACAACAGTTTACCTGCAAGTTGTCCATCCAAAACAAGTTCCAGAGTAAGTTTGACATCATTTGATAATATGTTTTATTATCAAATGATTTTTTCATAACATTTTATGTTCTCCCAGTGGTAGTTGCATGCTTTTATCCAAGTCCCCTGTCTGGTCACAGCTGGGAATGGAGGCAAAGGAACATCAGAGACATGAGACTTGAATGCAGCAATTCAAGAGAGTGCCTTCAAGAACATTTTCTTGATGTATTAGCCTGCCAACTTCTGGAAACTGACTCCGTAACTCCTCTGCAACTCAGTGTAAAGCATGTGCTAGGCACATTACCTGCACTGTCTTCAACTAAAGAGCTTTAAGAAAATTAGCAGTTCTTACTACGTAGGTACAGTGTAAGTCAACTAGAGTATGTTGTCATGTTGAATGTCACTGGGATATGTTAAATCCAATAACCAGTCAAACATTTTGCTGACTATTTGTCATGTTGAATGCCATTGGGATATATTAAATCCAATGGCCAATCAAACATTTTGCTGACTGTTGTAAAATTTAATTTTTCTAACTGCTCACAAATGATTAGGAATTATTCATCTAAATCAGCTTCTTTCATTGTGCCTATCACAATATTTGTCAAATCTATTAACATAATTCTTTCTTAAAAAAGAAATCTGACAAACACTTTCCAGTATGTTTCTATAGGAAGGTACGTAACTTGGGATTATTCACTTTGTTCAACGGAATATCTGCACAAAAGAATGCTTCACATAGTTCTTTAAAGAAAAGCGAACCTGAAGAAGAGCCAGCTTCATCAATAACACTTGTGCTATGTTTTTACCTTCAAGCAGATGTAGACCTTCAATGTTTTCACTCTCAATGTGTTGGTCTACAGCAGCCCTGTCCAATGCGGCATCCACAATGCAAATAATCATAGTGAAGCAGTATTGGATTCTGCAACCAAGCTAACATAGTGTGAAAACTCATATCACTGCAAAATGGAGCATAAAACGGAGCAACATGTTAACATGAAGTTTTGCTTCAAATTAGAGAAAACAATGGATAATCATGGAATATTAGTGCAAATGTGTGACATTGAAGTAGTGAATAAAAAGTTTGTTTGAATGGTTTAAATGCTTTAGAGACCGAAAGGAAGATGTTGAGGATGGACCAGATTTGGACTGACCAATTATAAATGCAGTCCCAGTCTACAAATGAAAGTGACAGATACTTGCAGATGATTGATGGCTGTCTTTAACTCTTTCACCGATATGGACGTCA
The DNA here is from genome assembly GCA_030765055.1 of Mantis religiosa. NCBI lineage: Eukaryota > Metazoa > Arthropoda > Insecta > Mantodea > Mantidae > Mantis > Mantis religiosa. The sequence goes on along the minus strand of CM060953.1, from coordinate 60,139,486 downwards.
TATGATGTCCAAGTTAAAAGGCCCCAAACCGATATGGACGTGTATAGACGTCCTGCGCATACATGCATTTAATGCGTATTTAATGATAATTCTTTTAAACCTTATGTTTTACAGTAAATTTAAATAAATTCTATAAGAAGTAAAAGCTTACCTTTAAAAGTTTTTTCTGGAATGGTACACCTCAAAACATGGATAAACACACAAGGGCACATCTCCACATTCACGGCAAATCGTACTAGTTTCCTTTCGGACACCTTTCTTGCGGCACACCAAACATTTTCTGAAGGGACGCGACTTTTTTGCTGTGGGTGGTATCCTTTTAGGAAAATGTTTTCCTTCAAGTCTGAGGGGTGCTGGGGTGGTGGATTTTTTACCCCCAGTATGGAGAGGTCTCTGAATTTTATACTGCTCAATTAGGCTGCGAGCTATTGATATGCAAAAGTCCAGGTACGTCATTGTCTTCCGTGGGTTTAGAGCTCTCCAAATTACTAAACAATTGTATATGGTTATATCCAGCTGGTGTAAAAATACTTTTTTATACCATTTGATTGTTTTTCGCAAAGAGGGATATGCGTGTAATACCTGATCTACTAGATCCACTCCACCCATATGCATATTATATTCCTGGATAATATCGGGCTTGAAAATTGACATTTTGTTACGAGCATCAATTTTTCCAGTGTCAATCATCAAAATTTTAGAGCTGCAATTGGATAATGCTGTAACAACCCTCCTGTCTTGCCAAGCAACATAGGTCAAGGGTGGGAGCTGATGCACCTGCATTTCTCCTCTTCTTAGAGCCTTCGTATTCACATCTTTTGGCAAACCAATACGATTTGAACGTACTGTTCCAATTGCATTTGTTTTTCTTTTGTGTAAGGCCATGAATAATTTAGGGGAACTGTACCAATTATCTAAATATACAGTCCTACCCTGATCAAGTACAGATTCCATCAGGTGCATTACTATGGAACCTGATAACCCCAAATCTTTGTCTCCGGTGTTATCAGTCCCTTGGCCAGTGTATATGCAGCTATTGTAAAGATATCCTGTTTTACTTTCACATACATCAAAACTCTTTATGCCAAATCTGGCCCTCTTTGTTTTGATGTATTGTTTCCAACCTAAACGGCCCTTCCAAAGCATCAAGCTTTCATCAACAGTGATCTTTTCACTAGGCACATAATTTTCTTTGAATTTTGAAATAATGTAATCAAAAACTGGTCTGATTTTGGATAGTTTATCATTCACATTTTCTGTGCAGGTGAAATGAAGGAAGCGCAAAATGGAAGTAAACCTGTTATTTGACATGCATTTCCCAAAAAATGGGGTAGCTAGCATGTCGTCTGTAGACCAGTACATGTCTAGCGTAGGTTTACGAATAACACCCATGAGCATAATTAGACCAAGTAGTCTGTAAATCTCATTCATTGTTACTTCTGTCCACTTCTGCAATCTACTCTTAGGGCCTAAATTGCCTTTAGAAATCAGGTCTTCCTTCACCCTACTCGCATATACATTTGTTTCCGAAACAATGAGAGACAGTAAGTCAGTAGTAAAAAATTTTGTGAAAATGTCAATTGGTTGGCTGTCAGAAGTTAGTTGAGTATGCGGTTGTACACCAGAGGTTGTGCTCGTGAACGTATGTCTATTAGTGTTCGAGTTATTTTGACACCTCCATAATGTTGATTCTTCACGAACACCTGTCGGAAATGAGTCATTTTCCTCCTCACTGCTACCTATATCCTCAACACCCCCCTCAAAATCTGAAAACTCGCCATCAATGTCCAAATCACTGTCTAACAGCAAAAAGTCTTCCACATTTTCTGATGTAATATCAGAAGCCCGCACTCGTCCTACACTAGCTAATTGATTTGCTACATTACTAGTTGAAGCCATGATTAGCACTGAGAAAACTATTTCAACTGTGATTTAGCTAAAGAAATTGCTTGGAACTCTGATGCAATCTAAATTACAATGTCAACTGAGCGAAGAAAGAAGTTACGTCAGCTAACATAAACTTCCGTTGTGCAATTAGAGAGATGCTGACGGAGTTTCCTTCCAGGGTGTATAACGCAATATAAACAGTTATTATTACGTGTTAGCATGAACTGAAACCTAGAAACCTTGAACCCAACACTTCGTTTATTCAGCTGATATACACATATAGCTTGTAAAACAAAAGTACTCAGAATTAAACGCGTTCGACGCAAAGAATGGCTTTCTTTACGTGATACAAATTAATGAAATTTCATCGCTTTATTAATATAGTCTCTATTTTAATGATACCGCAGATGCATACAGCTTTTAATGGGCTTTTAACCAGTTTTTGTTTCCCTGAAATAACTTAGAAAATACGGAAGATACGAATATTTATTTATGAAGCATTTTTGCAGCATTTAACAATTTAAATGTCTTGTTCTGTTTATTGGGTATCCGTTCCCGGCCGTGCAGGGTTTAAATGGCCATCGGCGAAGCGGTTAAGAATGATAGCAAAAGAATTGAAAATAAGCATTACTGTTCATGAACATTTGCAAAAGCAGAAAATTTATACTCCGTTCATACCACACACACTGCCAAACAAATGCAAATGGAAACATCTCTGACCAGAATCCGCAGATTTTGGAAAATATCTTTACAAGAGATGAGATCTAGTGCTACCAATATGATCCGGACATCAAGCAAGAGTCAATGGCATGGTGTTCACCATCTTCTCCAACTTCTGAAAATAGCTGTCTAACGCCCACCTTGGTGGCATAGATGGTCCCGAGTTTGAATCTCAGTCAGGGTGATTTACCTGGTTATGGTTTTTTCCGGGCTTTTTCCTTATCCTGAAGGATGAATGTCGGGTAACTCTTAGCTCCATGGACCCCGGAGACTCACTTGAGCATCATTTCCCCAATTTCATTCATCGTCCGATATGACTCAACATTGGAGGACATAAATTGCAACAACAACAAAAAACCTGGCTAACTAAATCCAAGATTAAGATAATGTTGAACACTTTTTCAACAGCAATGGCGTAATTCATCATGAATTTCCATCCAAAGGCTAAACTGTCAATGTGGATGTTTATGAGCGACTTTCAAACATATATTGTAATGCATCTGACAGATTCGGCCTGAACTTAATCAGAGAGAACAGTAGAATTTTCTCCACATCAACGCCCATCCCCACAATGCAACCTGTATGCTCAACTTTCGCACTCAACACATATGACTGTTCTTCAACATCCTTTTTATTCTCCAGATTTGATACTGATACATTTCCTTTTTTTCCCCCTGCCTTAAAGTATCCCTGAAAGGCTTTAGCTGTAGCGCCATTGTGAATATCAAATAATTTGTCACCACAGTACTTCAAATGATTGTAAAAGATGCATTTGCAGACACCTTCCAACAGCTTTACAAGTGATGTCACAGATCTGTTGTAACTAATGGCAATTACTGTGAATTCCACTAAAGATATTTTGTTTGTAACTCATTTTCTTTCTTTTCTGAGAGCTTTCAGTTAACTTTTCAGATACACCTTGTATTACTTTTGTGAATAAATACAGTAGACTGATGATTAAATAAGTTCTGATTAAATGAAACTCCAACTTAAGTGCAGGAGTTATAGGAAGATAAGCATAACAATGTGTGTCAAAGAAGATGAATGGTACAGTAGCAGTTCACAGAGACTGCTTATAGAGTCAAGTCCCCATTTGTCAGCTACCCAATTGTTTTAGTACTTAAAATTGCACTAGCCTATTCTAGATGAGTAGTGCAGCATGAGTGGCAAACAGAAAAGATGTGTGGTTTCTTTAAAAACAAAATTTAATTAAATAAAAAGGCTGCATAAAGACTATTACGAGTAGTTTTTGCTGACAATGCTACTGTTACATCATCCAACCTGAAGAGCATAACACCAAAGAGAATATCTGAGAAACACCACATTCTGAAGGAATGAAAGTGTTCAAAGCTCTTATAGTCTATATTGAACAGCAAGAAGAGTCTACACCATTTGATGTACTGTCCCTACAAGTTGGAATTACAGTATGACAAGAGCCAAAAGGTTAATTTAAAACAGAATGAAAGACTTTTTTCAAAAACTCTTCTCATTTAATAATGTAATATGCTGATCTTTTAATTAAACTGCACGCTATGTTCAACATAAATTTTAAGGAATTATGTTTAAATAAACAATTAGTATGCAAATTTAGGAATTTTCATACTTACATTTACTATCTATTAACATATTATCTCTGCATTATCCGAGTTTACCCATATCCAAGGTGATTTCAGTTCTAATTGCCTTAGATAATTGCTAGTCTACTGCATATGAATTTAATACCACTTGTGTGCCATTTTATGCATACCAGAAGACATTTAATTTCTTGAAAATTTTGCTCTGCAACTGCCTTGATTTGTTTCGTAACAATCCGTGAAACAGCTTTCCTAACATTTCAACTGGAATAACAAAAATTTCTGTACAAACCCTATTCCAGCAAGATGTAGGCTACACATACTGCTAGAATTTCCATGGAACTGTACAACTGCCCTTTAGGAATCAAAGCATCAAGGCACATTTTTTATATTTGCAGTTATTAATATTTCTTCACCATATTTGAAATTAACAATAATACATCATGTTAACAATGCTCAAATTTTGTCTTGCTTCTCTGTTTTTCCCTTATAATCCTTTTAATTTTGATAGTTTTTCCCTGTATTATTGTACATATCGCCAATGGATGCCTTCCATGTTATTTTGAATCAAAGTTAAATCCTTAAGTATTTGCTGTCATATATTTTTCTCTCTTCTATTTGTAGTTTAATATTGAACCATTTCTTCTTAAACAAAAAAGTTGAACGTTTTTTCCTTACTATTTATTTTTATTGTATTACTCAATGCCTACAAATCCATTATGTTTAGAGCACACTCCAGATATTCATTACAAGAGAGTTTTGCCACTTCATATAAGCAATATCCAGAAATTTGCCCCTTCTCTGATCACTTGTTATAAAGGCTTAGACACTACTTCAGAGGCATTCAATTAATGACTTATACAATTTTACAAGAAGCTAGCTCTGCAGAGGTTGTGTGTGCACCATACATTACTTCAAGAACAGGTAACAATCTAAGTTATTAATGTGACTACTCAATGATCATATAAGCATGTTTTGGTCTACTGTATAACATCAAGAATATTTTTAGTCATTTAATCTGCTAATTCAACACAAACTTTAGTTGTTAAAAGCTATGCTAAATATTTAATAAAAGAAAAGCATACTACAAAAACACTGAGATTTAGTACGCAGTACTTACCTTTATGATCATCAACACTGCCAAGCATAAAAAACGCCATGCCAAGAGAAATAAGCACTGCTGTTACATATTCATAGTACTCATATTTCCTTCTTGAAACAATCTTGCCCATTATCATTACTGGAATTATCTTGGAAGCCTTGGCCAAAACCTGAAATTTGAACATCATGCTTTTTGGTCAGCATTAAACAAGGTTTTTTTATTTATTTATTCTTTTTTTTAATTTTCTCTACAGTGAAGTGGAAACCATGTAAACCCAAGAGACTAAATGGACAATATTTAATAAAGAGACATAATATATAGATATATAATAGCATAAATAGCATTACAGCATAAATTAGGAATGAAATTATTACATACACACAATATTATATACATATAAATAACATATATAGATGTGAGAAATGGAATACCAACTCAGAAGCCAATATTAGCAAAGTTATAAGTTAAAGAAAGGTAATTGCGTATAAGGAAGTTCTTACAAAAAGACAATACATAGCCAACATACCAGCAACAACCTGGTGCCGAATAGAATGCACTTTTCTTGGGAATGTGCATTTGGACATGAAACGTTACCATTACGATGCTAACGAAGTCATATATCTTTGGGGGATGAACAAACCAGCCCCTTAGAATTTTGCTAGTTTGAGGAGTCAGTAAGCTTCTATATCAGAAAAGTCTACATCCAATAAAATATGCTCCATGTCAGCCTAGAAAATGGGCATGAATAGAGGAAGTCTCCTAGAGATAGGAGGGGAGGTGGGACAGAAATTTTTGGGAAGAGAGAAACACTTAGCCTTGGGCTTGATTAGACATTGACTTTGTAATTAGATTCGCTGGTGACGACACTTAGTGATGAAACTTTGCAGTTGACAATGTGGAAATAGGATAGAGTGTGATAGAATGCGCTGAGTTTTAAGTCCTTCGCAGTTTAGTATGAAATAGTTACATGTATAGATCACCACATGTATGAATTGTAAGATGGAGAAGCACACAAAGTTATTACAGCAATCAGGATAGGTGTCAGTTTTAGAAGAGGGGGAAATAATAAGTCGATATGAAAACATGTAGACTGTGTGTCGAGTAGGAAGGTATCATAATTAGCCAAGGAGGAGAGAGATAATCAACTGCATGTCATGGACTTGAATTCACCTCCCCTACAACTGGAACCCCAAGATAAACATTTCAATGCTTACATGTGACAGAGTCTACAAGAGCTAGCCGGAAGACAACACAAATCCCATATATCACACCTCGTCCATTCAAATTAACCCTGAGAAAGGGTTAAAGGGAAGGAGGAAGGGATACTAGAGCTGTATGGACCAGGTAAAATACTTTTGCTGACTTCTGAAGTGTCAGAGAAAGTAAATCATTCAGGTATATGTATTCTGTTCACTAATTCCATGTTGTAGCTTTGGCCTAATGGGATCCGGTATGAGGATGTCTGCTTCTTTTTACTGCTGCTGCCCCGTTTGATGGTTAAAGCAGCATAATCAATCAAGGACTTTTATCCACGAATGATACATCCAACCTGTTTGGCACATGGCTTACACAGAGTGGTGGAAGAAGTGAGGTCACACTTTCTGCAAGTAGATGCACTTACTTCAAATACTAAAAAGATTCCTTTCTTGGAAGTGTTGAAAACAGTGTTGTTATGATAAATTTAAAGGGAGTCGATCAATAACACTAAACAATAGTTGCTTTTAAATTTTTCCGGAACAAGTTTCAGAGACTTTGCCTCTATCCTCAGCCGGCCATCGAGTCGATGGCTGGCTGAGGATAGAGGCAAAGTCTATGAAACATGTTCTGGAAAAATTTAAAAGTAAGTATTGTTTAGTGTCATTAATCGACTCCTATAAATTTAATACTAAAAAGATATTTGTTAAATCTCCTGCATACAGAGAAAATTTCAAATCCTATTCCCCTGGTGTTCCATTACCTCTACAACCAATAATAATTTGATGGGGCTCATGGCTAAAAGCTGGTTTTTAATTTTGTACTTATTTTCAAACAGCGAAGTTCTTGTAAATTCCTTTGATGCAAAAGATACTAGAGCGATTGAGGTAGTTCATCAGGTGTTTAATGATAGTAAATTAGAGGGACTTATATCAAGTTAAACTTTGGTTTAACAAGTTAAAGGTACTTTCAGGGGAGAGATTTAAAACTGTGAAGATACAAGAGGAATTGACACCCAGTAACTTCCACTATTCATTCTTTCATATTCAAGAATCTTCTAATGTATACTGTTATTTACCACAATGGAGTAGTTAGCTGTTAATTTAAGATATGATTTTCATTTTTTCTACAAAATTTATTACATTTTAGGTATACTTTTTGGGGTTGAAAATTAAGTATTTATGCCTATTAATTCTTCTTCTTCATCATTTTGTCCCTAGTAGTACCACTTTACAGCGGTGGTAGAAGATTCTTGTTCCTCTGTCCCTTAAGGTCAGTCTGAGGAACCCAAGCTTTGGATCCAATAGAGAAGCAAGATGGGTGATCAGCACGATGCCTGGTGTGAGGATGAGAGAAGTGAATGATAGTACAAGGGCAAGGTGAATGATAGGAAATATGATGGAGCAATTGGTGCAATGCTGGCAGGAGAAACCAGAGAACCAGAAGAAACTCTCCGCCCCCAGTGCCATGTTGTCCACCACTAATCTCACCTTGTGGTCTCCTGGGTGAGAGCCAAGCAGTCTAACCACTCAGCCCTGGCATAGCCTATGCCTATTAATTCAATAATCTTTAATTTATAATTATAGTTTATAACTTTTGATTTGTAATTTTTAGGAAATCCAACTTTTAGGTCATTTTTTTAAAATTATTAGGTCATTTTCATTAAATTTTCAAGTCATTTTATAGGTCATTTTTCAAGCACGTTTAGGTCATCAAAATTTGCCCCCTGCTAATGATAAATGAAATGAAGATGAAGCACGGAATAGAGAAAGTATAAAGTGCTTTCTCTGGGTCTTCAAATCATATAACTCCCAAACTGCACAACACATTTCTTTGGTTTTCAGTGAGTACTTTTGGGCCCAGGGGAACTTATACTCACTACTCCTGGGTGTGATGTCATCCTAGCTCTGCCTAGTTCCTGTTTCCACTTCTCTGAGGAGCAGTCCCAAATTGGAGTCTGCAGTTGCTCCCTCCTTAGGCTTGTATTACCCCATTCATCCACAGGCACCATAAAATATACATGGGCAGCTGCAACATGCTCTTTCTCTTCCATCTTAGTGCAGTGGCATTCCTTTGGGCAGGGCCTTCTCGACAATGCATCCGCATTGGAGTAGCTCTTTTTCCTTCCATGTTCCAGTGTGAAGTTGTACTTCTGAAACCTCCAACACAACATACTGTCTAGCACTCTAGGTTCTTAGGCTGAAAAGCCAGGGGAGGGCAGAGTGCCAGTCCTCAAATCAGTCCTCAGATGGAATGGCTGGCCAGCCGAACAGGTACTGAACAGAAATGTTCCAGCACTTCATTTCTGCCAGTTAACGTAGTTCTTCATCTCACTGTAGTAGGCTATTACTCGCTCCTGTACAACCTGGATCTGGATAAAAAGCAATCAATATCACTGTTGCTGGCATCAGTGTCCACAATGAAATCACTGCCCAGTTGTGAGAAACTTAAAACAGATGCAATGCAAAGTGCTGACTTAAGCGTCTTGAATGCACTCTCTGCCTTTTTCATCCACATGTAAGGCAAATGTTTTTCTCTCAGATGAGTGAAGGACTTTACGATGTTGGAGAAGCCTCAAAAAACCAGGTCAATCTCTTACAGCCCCAGGTTTCTCCTAGACTATGGCCACCCATTTGGTCAGATTATGTGATGGTGCAGAAGAGTTGGCACTTCCTCACATTCAACTTTACATAGGCTGCCTATGTTTCTGCAGTATCCTGATCAGCTTCTCGCAATAACCTGTAAGTGCTGCCAGTGACGTCAATGTTGTTCAGGTATAGCAAGCAAGCATCTAAGTCAGATTGGCTGGCTAGCACATTGTAGAGCCCAAAGAGAACAACCATGAACTAGTCTGTAAAGAATGATTCTCCTTGTCTCTGGGATCTAACCTGCCAATATTCCAATTTCAGGTCCATGGTAGAGAACTGCTGGACACCGGTAAGAGTGTCCACATGTTATTAAACTGTGGTAAGGGAAAGCAGTCCCTTCATGTGAGACAATTTCCTATATTCATCATAGAAGTGTAGTTTGTTTTGTTTGTTTTGTAATTTACGTCCTCCAATGTTAAGTCATATCAGACGATGAATGAAATGGGTGAAATGATGCTCAAATGAGTCCGGGCTCCATGGATTTTAGAGCTACCTGACATTCATCTCTCAGGATAAGGAAAACCCCGGAAAGAAACTTTATCCAGGTAACTCAACCTAACCAAGATTCGAACTCAGGACCTCTTGAACGTGAGGCAGACATGCTACTATCTACGCTACCAAGGTGGACAAAGTGCAGTTTGCTGCTCTTCATCAGGACATGTAGGAACACCATGGGCTGCATGATCTCCCTGGATATTATATTCTGCAGCATTATATTATATTCTGCACCTCCATTTGCTTCACCAGAACACCAGAGAGATTGGCATCTCTGGTATCAATGTGAAGGAGCTCTAGATCATAATCACCATCCCCTTGGCTGAAGTCTGACGTACCATACAAGTAGATGTCAGACTCTCTCCAATTATGCCACAGTTAAATGATCGGCTGCTCTCTTCAATAAGTCTTACAGTTGGCATCCCAGATATTGCAATGTTATGGCTTTATGGCTCCATTGCATAAAGTTACACTCCATACGGCTTGCACTTCCTCAGTTCCATTCTGCCTTATGTCCCAACTTGTATTTGATAATTCAGCAAAATCCCAGACAGTTCCTTCCAGGAACGCTACAAAGCCCCTAGCAATACATAATCTGACCACAGGCATCTTCCAACCCAATACCAGGTTTTCACTGCCCTTTCAGGTGAGTCTTCACAACCTTCTCACTTTTTGTGTGCACTATCAGATCCTTCATCAGCATCACTGCAGATTCCTGGATTCTTGTTGCAGCTCTTGTGCAACACCTATCTGGCTAAATCACAAAATTTTCCTGCTATCGATGACCATCATATCATGACTCTTGAGGGGGTCCAGTTCAAGTATCACTTTCTGAGCCAAGTATCACTATCTATGACGAACACTCACAAACTTACAATTAATTATCCATCCCAAAGTCAACTCCAGCAAGGCCTCCTTCTCCTCAGGGATTATCACCCAATTCCATTACTAGCTGGTAGGGTCTATTGGGTTTCCTTGATGGCAAGTCTTTGTTGCATCAGATCGGATCACAGTCTTGACTGCACCTTGTCCACCAGTATCAGTATTGCTTCACTTGTACCCATCCGTCCGTGATATGGCTATCATGTATCCTTCTCTATAAAGCTCTCAGGACACTCGAGGGGTTGGCAATGATGAACCCAATGTGCCCGTCGTCACTCATTAGTTTCCTGCCTGCTTGTTAGGCTCATGTGGACAGTCCTTCACAAGCTGTCCTGGCTGACTACAACCCCAAAACACACCGCACAACACATGCCAACATCTTTGTGTTTGTCTCTTCTTCCCATCATAGTGGATGCTTCTGGTCTTCAAGGTAGAGGCAATTGTGACCTTGGATGTCTATATTCCTAGAACAGCATCAGAGCTTTGTAGGTAGTTTCTGAATTCTTTCTTCTAGGACACTAAGCCTTCCCTGACATCCTCCAGGAAGTTAAGCCATTCTCAAATTCCTCCAGAACACTAAGCTGTTCTCAAATTTCTACAGGGCAATAACACGTTGACCAAGGTCCTTCACCTATCCATTGAGCACTTCCATGCCCTTCTTTAGGCTGGTTAGTCGTTAATTTTGCTTCACAGCTCAATTTTTAAATTGGACATTTCGGTCTACATTTCTTCCATCACATTGTTCACTGTTATTTCACTTCCCATCTAATCTATTCCAGAATTTACATTTTTCATTTCACCTTTCATTTCCTCCATTTTGAATTCATTTACGTCTCCATTTTCAACATTTTAGATTTCACACTTCCATCTTCATCTCCCTTGGCCAGTAATTTCTTAGCATTCTTGGAGGCTTTTATATCCCATTCCTGACACCATAGTAACAAATGAGAACACTGGTTACTCCTAATCACATTTTGACTCAAGCATTTAGCATAGCACAAATGTTACTTATGGCATTATTGCACACACTCTGAATGAACGCAACTGATCCTTCAAATCGAATCATAACTCACATTGAATTACATTCAATGTTGTCAACTATCAACTATCTGCTCAAAACACTGTAACCTTTTAACTGTCCAAAGAGGCACTTAGTAGTCCCTCATATATGCTCTACTTAAAAAGAGAAGATTCTCAAAAGGAAATACTACTGAGTGGCACTAAACAGATGCTCTAGAACCAAGAAACAGCATTCATTGTCACCATCTTGTACAGATTATTCTTCCATCAAGAATGGTCATTCATGCAGGTAGACAATCAGGTCTGTACTTTGGTGTTAGTAATTAGCCACAGCAGCAGTAACACTATTTATTTGTATGTAAATCCTATTATTAGTTTTTAAGTACTTTCCTTCACTGAATAAATATTACATTTCCATATTGGTTTGTAATTATTATTTAGCATATTATGTACCACTGTTACACAGTCTACTGTTGTGTTTGCAATGAAATAAATCCCATCTTGAAGTTTTGTTGATGTATACACTCACCTTCACTTATTTTTAAAAAACGCTGGAACGTTTTCCAGGACATTCGCCCTCTTCCTCAGCAGTATAGTGACTGACTCTCCCCTCTCCTTTCCTCTTTCTTCTCCTGTATCTGATCAGTCACTATATACTCAGTCACTATACTGCTGAGGAAGAGGGTGAATGTCCTGGAAAACGTTCCAGCATTTTTTTAAAATAATAAGTGAAGGTGAGTGTAAACAAGTGTGACTCAACAAAACTTCAACACGAAGAAAACTTCACTGTTAATAATGCTTCTATTTGTAATATTTAAATCCCATCTGTTTAGGACAGTACTTCATTTTCACTTACATAGGAAACAAAGCAACAAAGCGATGAGTTAACACTAAAATGATCAAGTCCCCAGTCACAAACCAATAGCTTTTTGTAGTTCACCATTTACCATCTGCTTTATGTTGCTGATCACCCGTTTCACCAGGTATACTCTGTAGTTGAAGGAACGTTAGCCTTTCATGATATTTTGTCGTCATCATCATAGTTTTCAATCAATGGACTATACCAGAAAATTACAGAGTGCTGTTTACATGAACAGTACACACAAAGTATAAAGCTCTAATTAGCTCACTTCTTTCCCATTACTCAATGAACTTAATAACAGAGGTGTTAAAAGCTGTCTCATGTTTTGGTCTTGCTATAAATGCAAGTATCCATGGTTCTCTCAAAATGTTTCCCAGTTTCATCCACTATTTTGATGTAAAAACAGTGACATAAATACAAAAGTGATATGGTTAAAGGCTAAACCAAAGAAAGGGCAGAGACATTAGTTACCTATATAACATGTAATGTACAGAAATGGGAATAGAAAAGAAATGTGTTGCTTTTGTTGATAATTCAAACACAAATTTTGGACAGAGCATTAGGAAATAGTGTGTTAACACAATCAGGAAACTCTAAACAAAACAAATATTAAGTGTAGCATTCATATTACTTTCTGTATACCCATTCGAAATGGGAATAGAAAAGAAATGTGTTGCTGTTGTTGATAATTCAAACTGAAATTTTGGACAGAGCATTAGGAAATAGTGTGTTAACACAATCAAGAAACTCTAAACAAAACAAATATTAAGTGTAGCATTCATATTACTTTCTGTATACCCATTCTTCTAATATGTGTTCTTACAAAACCTTATTTTTCTATCTACTTCTTAAAATAAACATTGCCCGCCTCGGTAGCGTGGTGGTAGCGAGTTTGCCTCACATTCAAGAGGTCCCGAGTTCAAATTTCGGTCAGGGTGAGTTACCTGGATAAGGTTTTTTCTGCGGTTTTCCCTTATCCTGAAAGACAAATGTCGGGTAACTCTAATCTCTATGGACCCTGGGCTCATTTGCATCATTTCACCCATTCCATTCATGGACCGATATGACTTAACGTTGGAGGATGTAAAATTACAAAAAAGATAAACATTTGCTGAAATGCTTCTATTATATATTTCCTTACAACCAGTTAGGGTGATACAGAAAGCTTGAGTATCAATCAAATCATTTAAGAGCTGGCCACTATTTGTTGACCTTGAAAATTCCATTCTCTTTGTATGACCCTTCAAAGAAAAACACTTTTCATTGTAGAAAAGCATAAGTGCTAGAAAATCCAAACCAATAACAAGGAATATCTTGGAAATGATTAATACAAAAAAGAAATGAATTTAACAGTGTGTAATTAAAAATAAATTAAAATTTTTGGTGTATTAACATTTTATGTCATTTTTATATGTCCTGCAACTTAACACAGTGGGCAGAGGTGTAGAGCTCTGGTGTCCAGCCACATATTCATCCAGGACTGGTCCCTCCCATGGAGATGCTGATTTTACATCTGTTGTCTACTAAGCATTATGAAGTGAGGACCTGAGATAGGCAGTGATCCTGGGCAAGAAAGTCAACATTCTAGCTGGGGGCCTCATCATCTCCCCATATCAATTGGATGATAGGTAACCTCTGCCATGGTACATAAGCGCGAGGCTGGCAGTCAGGTTAACTGCCCTTGATCCATAACTGCAGTGGCACAGAGTTCTTCTTATTATTATTTTAAGAACTTTTCTATCTCTTACATTTTACCAGTTATGAAAAATACTTCAAGGGCCTTTCCATAAAATCAAGATATATACAGCTGAACCTGATTTATATGTATATCAATGGGAAGACAAAAGATTACTTGTAACTCAGAATTACGTACAAATGAGATTTTGATAATGCATTTTTTTAAGTAATACAATGGGCCTGCATGTGTAAAACTTTACAAACAATAAAGATATGTATGAAGCAAACAATATTTAGAAATTGGTCCCGCTTTTAAGTATTCCATTAATTTTGATTGCTTCTTGCATTACATGAATGCAACTCATTTTACAACATATATTAATGAACTTAGAGCTTTCTCACTACAATTTTTCGCACTCATGTAGTGTATACACAGCCTGCATTCATGAGGTCCGGAGTTCGAATCGTGGTAAGGGTGAGTTATCAAGATAAGTTTTTTCCCGGTTTTCCATCACCGATGACTGTTCATAGCGTGTATAAGCAATTCTTAAGTCAGAAGCAATTTTGGTTTGGGTTTTGTGTCTATTAAAGGCCACCTCTCGTATTAATTATACTTTCTGATGTAGCACATAGCATTTCCTTTTTCTCTTCTCCGTGGCTGATAAAAAGAAACTGAAAACTGAAAAATAAAACTACTGTTCAACAGTAAACAACAGATACTGAAAATTATCTTTACTTCTCATTTGTTACTATGACACTGTTGCACTGAAAGATGTATATGAGCTAACATCTTTGCCTTTTGTTTCTGTGGCCGAAAGCTGCCTGCTCAGGTTCCAACTTCATCAGCAGAAATTGGTAAAATTCATGTTGAGTTTCTTTTAAGGTAGCATATGCCATATGATCATTTAATTATGTACAACTCAGTTGTATTTCATTGAAACATATAACTGCAAATCATGCATAAATAAGGTTCCATAAGTCAATTGGAGAATTTAATGTCATGACAGCAAGTTGGCCAAGGTAGCTTAATGGGTAAAAGCAACTGGATAGAAACCATGAGATCCATGGTTCAAATCCCGACCATGGTATTATATTTTTCAGTTTGACCCTACCTATCCTATTAACATGTTTGTGAATTATATTTTTTCTGGGACCTACAAATATTTAAGTATAAACATGAATTAGGTATAATTGGGTTACATATAAAGCAGGTTCAACTGTATTTTGTCATAAAAATGTCTTTAACATATGGTATTTTGATCAGAATTGTTTGAGCAATTTTTTAGGAAATCAAACTTAGTGAAGAAGAATCCATATAAACAGTAGTTTGGAGTGAGGAAGCTATCTTGAACATCATGTTGCATCCTTAGAAAACACTGAACTTAAACACTAGCTTGATATTTAACCAACTTTTCGGTTTTGGTTATGATACACACGTCCTCTCCCACACCAATCCCAGACATACAACATGCCTTCTTCTAAAAACAGTTCTTTTGGGGTTCAGAGCGCCTTAAAACATATATTTTTGGAGAAATCTCAAAATCAAATTTTTGGGTAGGTTTCCCTGCTTACTATATACAGTAGAGAATGTAAAACACAAATAAACAAATAGTTTTACCTGAGTAGGGAAACTGACGTACTTGAGAGCCTCGTATTGGCACCAGGAGCTCATGATGTTGGAGAAGGAACAATAAACATACTTGTAGAGGGGAGCCGTGTGCCTTGGCTGTCTTCTCAGCATAATGTACAATCCCGATAGCAAGAAAGCCAGAATGCGGTTTACAAACACTAGGAACTGTGAATCTGTGAAGTGGCCCTTTGCTCCATCAGAATTAATATATTCCTGCACAGACAGAAAATATACTATATAGTGCATTTCTTTCTAAATTTTTTCTCAGCCTTAAAGCTGTATTTTGTGAAACAAGAACAGTGAGTAAAAGTATTGTCTGTTAATAAAGAAAATATTTTTCTCAGCCTGTAAACAAATCTTTATCACTACAAACCAAATATATTCCTTTCCCAAGGCATAATACTGTGACTTTCATCCATTTTACAAAACTTTCACTTCATTTGTTTCTCACTGTCACCAATAATATATTCAACTTTTGTCAAGAGCTGATTTCTACAGCTCAAATTAATAATAATAATGATAACGATAACGATAACGATAACGATAACAATAATAATAATAATAATAATAATAATAATAATAATAATAATAATAATAATAATAATAATAATAATAATAATAACAATAACAATAATAACAATAACAATAATAATAATAATAATAATAATAATAATAATAATAATAATAATAATAATAATAATAATAATAATAATAATAATAATAATAACAGTAATAGTAATAATAATAATAATAATAATAATAATAATAATGATAACGATGATGATAATGATGATGATAATGATGATAGTGATGATAGTGATAATCATGATCATAATAATAATAATAATAATAATAATAATAATAATAATAATAATAATAATAATAATAATGATAACGATGATGATAATGATGATGATAATGATGATAGTGATGATAGTGATAATCATGATCATAATAATAATAATAATAATAATAATAATAATAATAATAATAATAATAATAATAATAATAATAATAATAATAATAATAATAATAATAATAATAATAATAATAATAATAATAATAATAATAATAATAATAATAATAATAATAATAATAATAATAATAATAATAATAATAATAATAATAATAATAATAATAATAATAATAATAATAATAATAATAATAATAATAATAATAATAATAATAATAATAATAATAATAATAATAATAATAATAATAATAATAATAATAATAATAATAATAATAATAATAATAATAATAATAATAATAATAATAATAATAATAATAATAATAATAATAATAATAATAATAATAATAATAATAATAATAATAATAATAATAATAATAATAATAATAATAATAATAATAATAATAATAATAATAATAATAATAATAATAATAATAATAATAATAATAATAATAATAATAATAATAATAATAATAATAATAATAATAATAATAATAATAATAATAATAATAATAATAATAATAATAATAATAATAATAATAATAATAATAATAATAATAATAATAATAATAATAATAATAATAATAATAATAATAATAATAATAATAATAATAATAATAATAATAATAATAATAATAATAATAATTTATTGTCAATAGGCTTTGCAGTTTCTGACATTATACATATAAATACATATATAAATACAATTGTTTTTAATTACAAATTAAGGAGTAAATTCAGCAAGTCATATGTACTACAAATTAAGGAATATATTCATGTGGTACAATGATTATAATTCATTAATACAATACAAACTTTTTGTTAACAAGTACTTCTTCAGAGCACCCTCGAATTGCTTGCCTTTACAAGACCTTAGATGTGCTGGCAATTTTTTGTGAAGCAATAAGCCCATCACATTTGGATCCCTGTCGGAAATATTCTTATTAAAACTTTGTCTAAAAAAATTGTCCTTGTGCCTAGTGTTATGACTATGAATATTACTATTTTTAAGATTTTCCTTTTGTACTGCATAAGTTACTACTTTATAAACATACAGAGAATATACTGTAATATTCCTTTATCCTTAAATATTTCCCTACATGATTCTCGGGAACTCAAATTGTAAATAATTCTGATGGCCCTTTTTTGCAATCGAAATAACCTTCCCATATGCGTTGCAGCAGCACAGCCCCAAATTTCAATTCCGTATAATAAATGTGGATATATGACTCCATAGTAAATAATTTTAAGCCCTTTTTCATCAAAGACATTTTTGAAGTAACGTAACAAATATACAGCTTTACTTACTTTATCACAAATATAATTTATGTGTCCTGCCCATGTTAGTTTTCTGTCAAGAAATATTCCCAAGAATTTATGTTCACTCACATCTTCGATGTTGCAGTCATTTACAGGTAATGACAGATTTATGGTATTTTTGTTACTCTGTGAGAACAGAATTAAGGTTAATTTTTCGCTTCACTGTGGTGTTCCAATACAGTTAAATCTCGAGAATTAAGGTTGTTTTTGTCATATTACAAGAAAGATGGTTTTCTTTAAAGTAATTTATAACCAAATCAATAGATTTCAATAAGTTATCGTTTAATATGCCTGTATTCCCACCCTTACATATAGCCGTAGTATCATCTGCATACGGCTATGTATGCTATGTATGCGGACGATACAGCAATCTTTGCAACACATTGCAATATCCACACTGCCAGAAATCACTTTCAAGAGGCCTGAAACTTAATTATACCCTGGCTTGATAACTGGCATATTTTGCTCAAACCAGAAAAAATATGAAGCAATGGTTTTTACACTATGCAGACCGGACTATCCTCCATCACCAACGCTCCCAGTGAAACCTATACTTTGGAAAACTGAGACTGAAACAGTTAAATACCTCGGCGTATTCATGGATTGACTCACATGGAAACCACACATAGGTAAAAAAACTCAAACTAGCTCGAACAAGACTGGCTAAGCTCTACCTTCTTCTCAACAAAAGATCTTCACTCAGATTAAAAAACTGCACACTACTCTACACGACCATTTTAAGACCACTCCTACTATATACCTGCCCAGTCTGTGAAGGGACCAGTCCCTCCGAAATGAAACGTATCCAGACATTTCAAAACAAAGTATTACGAATCTCAACAAATGCACCATGGTTTGTCAGAAATAGTCAACTACATAGAGAAACTAGAATCAGCACCATTCAACAGTCAATTTCTTCACAAGCCAAAAAGTTCTACAGCAACCTAAAACACGTCTCAGGAGCCATTCACTATTCCCTTGGCAGAAAATCCAGCTTCCCAACCTGCATCAGGAGTCGTCTACCACTGGATCAGCGCTCACAACAAGATCTTCTGTAATACTTAAAACAATAATGTACCTACTTATGGGGGGCCCCAATGGGGCTTTCCTCATTTCATTGTTATTCATTGTATCACGTATGTAAATAATGTCCATGATCAATGATCTGTAGAGTGCACATGCGCTGATCTATCAATAAATGAGTTAAAAAAAAAAGAGCTTACTTAGAACACTCTGGCAATTTCTAATATGAATTAGTTCAAATGTTCACTGTCACCGGATTGTTGTTTGTGCGATTTCTCTGCATCATCACAATACAGCATCCAGCAATAAAATGCCATCATTGCCTCATTCCAAAAACCTTGGTAAGAGTTCTCCCTCACTTTGACATCCTGGCGAAATCTTTTGCTCATTTTATTACATGCAGTAAGATGAAAAAATTCTAAATGGGAATCTAGGAAATGAAATTTCAGTGATACATGAATACCTGTTTCTTTATATGCATGAAGGAGTTCTTGCGCTCCTTGTTTGTAATCATGTGACTTGGTTTTCCCAATAAAATTCATGCAAACCCATATGAAGCTATTACAACTCTCAGCTCAGTCTCACTTAATATTTGGGGGAATTCATCATACAAATATTCCTTTATCTCTTGTTCCACAAAAACAATTGTCCCTTCCCTCTCTTGTCCCTTCCAAGAGATTTTTACAACATATCAACCATGGGATGTACTATACTGATTGCCAATCTAGAATGTGAGTGACAATTCATATGGAGAGAGAGGTGATGTTGCTGCTTATTGCTACCATGTGGAGCTCGTGTTAGGACTATGTGTATGAAGGTAACTCAATTGCGACTGCAATGAGTATTATTATTTATAATACTTTATGCAAAGATAATAGTAAAGTAAAGTATAGTATTATTTTATTCTGAACACATTCAGGTTTTGTTTGTCTGCACAATCTTTGTCACTATTTTTAGACATAATTAAACATCCATTAAAACAAAACTGCAAATTCTCAAAACACATGCACAGATACATGAACTCCAACACACACAAACCAAGGCAAATTGGCGCAAATAGGATGCAAAGGAACTTGCTAATACACAATTTCTAACTGTTCCAACAAGAGCAGCAACAAATATGAAGGCATTTTGTTTATTGCAGCATTAACAAAACAGCAACAAGCAGCAAGGTATCGTGTTTACTGTAGCATTATCAGAAGACAAGACATGCATATAAAATTTTCTCACCTGCATTTTATGCTATAAACATGTGTTAAACTATTGGCAACAAGGGTTTAGCATCTAATGTCATAGAAACATCTCGACTTTGATTGGTCCTTCTAATCATTGCTATGACAAGCATTATGACATACCCATTTCCTCCCATTTATTTGAACAGTTTCGTAAATGTTAATCACTTTCTACTTTGGAGACCAGTATAAACAGGAAGACCTGATCTCTAAAGACAATTTAGGACCTAAGAGTAGAATTAAGAAGTGGACAGAAGTAACAATGAATGAGATTTACAGAATACTTGGTCTAATTATGCTCATGGGTGTTATTCGTAAACCTACATTAGACATGTACTGGTCTACAGATGACATGTTAGCTACCCCATTTTTTGGGAAATGCATGTCAAATAACAGGTTTACTTCCATTTTGCACTTCCTTCATTTCACCTGCACAGAAAATGTAAATGATCAACTACACAAAATCAAACCAGTTTTTGATTACATTGTTTCAAAATTCAAAGAAAATTACGTGCCTAGTGAAAAGATCAATGTTGATGAAAGCCTGATGCTCTGGAAAGGCCGCTTAGGTTGGAAACAATACATTGAAACAAAGAGGGCCAGGTCATTTTCTATACTTGGCATAAAGAGTTTTGATGTATGTGAAAGTAAAATGGGATATCTTTACAATAGCTCCACATACACTGGCCAAGGGACTGATAGTACCGGAAACAAAGATTTGGGGTTATCTGGTTCCATATTAATGCACCTAATGGAACCTGTACTTGATCAGGGTAGGACTGTATATTTAGATAATTGGTACAGTTCCCTTATATTATTCACCGCCTTACACAAAAGAAAAACAAATGCAATTGGAACAGTACACTCAAATTGTATTGGTTTGCCAAAAGATGTGAATACAAAGGCTTTAAGGAGAGGAGAAATGCAGGTGCATCAGCTCCCCCCCCTTGACTTATGTTGCTTGGCAGGAATAGAGGGTAGTTACAGCATTATCTAATTACAGCTCTAAGATTTTGATGATTGATACTGGAAAAATTGATGCTCGTAACAAAATGTCAATTTTCAAGCCCGATATTATCCAGGAGTACAATATGCATAGGGGTGGTGTAGATCTAATAAATCAGGTATTACACGCATACCCCTCTTTGCGGAAAACAATCAAATGGTACATAAAAGTATTTTTACACCAGCTGGATATACCATATACAATTTTTTAGTAATTTGGAGAGCTCTAAACCCACAAAAGACAATGACCTACCTGGACTTTTGCATAGCAATAGCTCACAGCCTAATTGAGTGCTATAAAATTCAGAGACCTCTCCATACTGGGGGTAAGAAATCCACCACCCCAGCACCCCTCAGACTTGAAGGAAAACATCTTCCTAAAAGGATAAAACCCACAGCAAAAAAGCGTGTCCCTTTAGAAAATGTCTGGTGTGCCACAAGGAAACTAGTACAATTTGCCGTAAATGTGGAGATGTGCCCTTGTGTGTTTATCCCTGTTTTGAGGTGTACCATTCAAGAAAAAACTTTTAAAGGTAAGCTTTTACTTCTTATAGAATGTATTTAAATTTACTGTAAAACATAGTTTAAAATAATTAGCATTACATAAGCATTAAATGCATGTATGCACAGGATGTCTCTACACATCCATATCGGTTTGGAGCTTTTTAACTTAGGCATCATATGACGTCCATATCGGTGAAAGGGTTAAAAGTTACCCAAAATTTCATCTTTTCAGGATAAGGGAAAACCCTCGAAAAGCCAGGATAATTTACCCCTCACCTTAATGAAGATTCAAACTGAAGAGCTTGAACATGAGGCAGACTAACATTGCATACCACAGACTTAGGTAGTTTTGATTTGTTTAAACAAGTACATGATTAGGTGCTGGTCTCCTGATACCAAGGTTGTGCATTCAAACCCATTCCAGACCAATAATTTTTAAGTGTGCTCAAAAACATCAATCTCATGCCATTATTAGATTTATTGGTACATAAAAGAACTCCTATGGGACAAAATTCTCGTACACTGGTAACACTTATACAATGGTAACTGATAGCATTGTTAACAAACAAAATATTTATTTATGTGATATTTGAACTGATGAAGTGAAATTGCTAATGTGTTTATGAGAAAAGTAGTATAGTCACTTTAAACTGATAAATAATTAAATTTAATGCATTGCATTGACAGTAAAATTAGGGATAGTACATGAATATGAATATGTGGACTTTCTAGGTTACCCAAACCTTATTAGCATTTCAAGATACAAAATTACATTTTCTTTGCATCTATGAACTGCAAAGACAGTCAACAGCAATACTTGTACAACCAATTTAAATTTATGCAATTTTGGAAATAAGTAAAAATATATCAGACTTGTCATATTTGTGAAAACCTCTGGATACAATTCCTTTTAAACAAATATATAATTCTAAGTGGTAATTCAAACTAGTACTCCGTGCTCCATATACATGCTAGTGCTTAACTACAACACATTTCGTTAGGACCTTCCTAATATCCTCAGCTAATAATGACTGCTGAATTTCGATTGGGTGAACTCCTTAGAGGCGATTAGAATGTCTCTGTTGGTTTCCTGATCAAATTCAAAGGTGGTGTCAAATTTCAAGAGTTTTCTTTCATACAAATTTTGACACCAACTTTGAAAAGAACCCAAACTGATCCATCGTTTGGGTCAGGTTTGAACCTGCAGGAGACCACCTATTCAATCCAAGAACTTTTCATACAACTGTTATATGTTATACAATTCAAATA
Organism: Mantis religiosa; assembly: GCA_030765055.1. Taxonomy (NCBI): domain Eukaryota; kingdom Metazoa; phylum Arthropoda; class Insecta; order Mantodea; family Mantidae; genus Mantis; species Mantis religiosa. The sequence continues at coordinate 60,116,472 of CM060953.1, read as the reverse complement.
AATTTTCTTGAAGTCTTTTAACAGAAAGAATTAGTCATCTACAAACAGAACTGCCATGTTAATACTTCCAATATAGCATAATATAGCATAGATATCCAAACAAATTATTATAAATTAAATAACCTTAATATAGAGAAGCCAAATCTCTGGTATACACTTCTTAGCATATTACCTGTGTCATTATTTTCTCCTGAAGCAGACCCCAAGTGAGATATGTAAGCTGTAGGCCCAGGAAGCAGAAAAGCAGAAGCACAGCTTCGTGCATAATGGTACGAGACTGTGGCTGAGTAACTTGCAATGAAGGTGGGCTCTCTGACCCTAGAAGGGGGTCTGGGCCAGCCAGACATAATCGGATAATACTGGGGAAACATCCTGGACCTGGTAAAATAATATAACTGCACTTTTAATCAATAGTTAACCAAAGCTAGTTTAATTCAATATATAAACCTAACTAGTTCCATTCAGAGTAGGGAAGAAAAGAATGCTATAGTGATTCAGAATTAAAAAGGGTTTTATCAACAGCTTAAAATGTCAAAGATATAAACCTCCATTTATTTATAAACAAATCTAATTTTTGAATCTCAGAGTCAAAGTTGTAACTGATATTCATAGAAATTGTTAGGAAAAAAGGTGGTCTGAAAAGTTCTCAACCTGATAGTGAAAAGCAACAATTGATGTTCTCAAAGTAGTTTTATTTTTCAACATAATCTCCCCTAATATCAATACATTTTGTCTAGCGATGTTCCAATGCCATTATCCCCTCTCTGTAGTGTTTCTCTAAGTGCTACAAAATACACATTTACAGCTGCAATTGCTTCTTCACTGGGCAAAAAGTGCCTACCAGCAAGCAATTTTCTTCAGGTCTGCAAACAGATAGAAGTCCAAGGAAGAAATATCTGAAGAATAGCATGGATGTTCTAACACGTCATAGTGCAGATCTCTCAATTTCCCCATTGCCAAAACAATTTTGTGGGCAGGTGCGCTGTCCTGATGGAAAACAATTTTTTTCTTTCTTAACCCGGATCTGTTTTCACGAATGCTTGCATTCAGTTTGGTTAGAAGTTGAGAGTACTATTCTCCTGTAATGGTTTTATCTTCTTTGAGATAGTCATTAAAAATTCCTTTGGTATTCCAAAACAATGACGCCATGATCTTTCCAGCCGATAACACTGTCCTTGCCTTCTTTGGAGCTGAAGAACCAGCTTCTGTCACTGCCTCGACTGCTGCTTGAACCAGGGTGTGTAGTGATGAATCCATGTTTCATCCACTGTGACATAATGGCACAAAAAGTCACCTCTGTTCTTCTGAAAATGCGCCAAGCACTTTTAAGAAAGTGTCATGCAAATGTGTTTGTTATCCACAGTGAGGATACGTGGCACCCATCTTGCACAAAGCTTTTTCATGTTTAATTCCAGGTGCAAGATGTGACCAATACGCTCCCTTGAAATTCCAAGAGCATTAGCAATTTCATGCACCTTTGTATGCTGATCTTCCAAAATCATGTCATGCACTTTTTCAATGATTTCCGGTGTAGTTACAGTTAGGACGTCCTTCACATGAATCGTGTTGGATGCTTTCACGGTCATGTTTAAAATGGGCTGCCCATTTCTTCACAGTGGAAACTAAAGGTGAAAAGTCACCATAACATTTACAATCTGTAAATGAATTTCTGTAGATGTTAAACCTTATTTTCTGAAGAATTTTATCACAGCACGGTACTCAAGGTTCCCCATTTTCAAAGCAATGCCACTTCCATTGCTTCATATAACTGCCTACAGTCAATTATTGCCTGGTATTACTTGTAACTTTACATAGGGTCTATTAAAATGTGTACCAACATAAGGGAAAAAAATCATGTATGTAGTGCCACGATCTCTAGGTGAGGCCGAGAACTTTTCAGACCATCCTTGTATACACACACACACCCACACACACTATATATATACACACACTTAATCTGCCACCTATTTGAATGTGACTGACATTTTTAATGCTTGAAGCTGCATTTTAGCATTTTAATGTATCAAAATAACTAAACAACTGCTCGGGAGACAAAATTTCCTGAAACAGTTTCCCAATTTTTATCAGAATTCCTGATGACATATATAGCTCAAAAAAGTTTCTTTTAAGTATAAAATACTTAATAAAGTATAGCTGTCATATTAGTTTTTCTGTTAAAGTAATAGTAATAATAGTAATTGATGACGATGATGATGATGATGATGATGATGATGATGATGATGATGATGATGATGATGATGATGATGATGATGATGATGATGATGATGATGATGATGATGATGATGATGATGATGATGATGATGATGATGATGATGATGATGATGATGATGATGATGATGATGATGATGATGATGATGATGATGATGATGATGATGATGATGATGATGATGATGATGATGATGATGATGATGATGATGATGATGATGATGATGATAAATTTATCATCATCAGAAGCCTAATTATATTTCATTATTTAGAGGAGACAAATGTCCCCTGCTCCTCTAAATGGTCCGCCATTTAATTATATGCGTCTGTTCATATTTGCAAAATGACTTATTTGATTCAATGAGTGCAAATTACAAAACCGTATGTGTAAGTAGGTTCAAATAAGAAAACAGAGGCAAGTTTCAAAATAAGAAAACAAAAACAAAGAGAGAAATACAGCTTAGTTATAGCAGGATGCTAAGTGGAGCATTTTCAACATCATCTACATTTCAATATTTTACTTCTGTATTTACTCTACTTGCATGGATAGTTTCATCTGTATCACTCTATAGCACTCATACAAAAAGTGGTCTCATCATTCATTTTTTATGACATGCCTTTGCCCAGAAATTATTTAAGCAATAAATTATTTGTTAAATGTACAACTTATCTAATAATGTTTATAATCAGCTGTGATGTTTATAATCGGTTGTGAGGTAAAGAAAACAAGCAGCATAGGAAACTTTCAAACATTTGAGGCTCTGACATGGGAAAGGTAGAAAGCCCAAAAAAGCCAGACTTTCCAATTTTTCATTGAAAAGGTAGTAAGAGAGATTGCCACAGAGCAGGAAGGCTCAGGTGGTTTTTTTGTCTGTGGCTTGCATTTGGGAGGTTCGGGTTTGATTCCTGTGGCCGATCTACCTGACCCATGGGTTTTATGGGGGTTTTCCCAGATCGCCAGGCAAATGATGGGTAAGTTTAATTAGATCCCCCAAATTTCGCATCCTTCCATTTCATCTCCATTATCATTTCTATTAATCTTTCACCTGGTAGTCTCTTTCAGGGTAGAACTGTCGGTAGATGTCTCGGCAGTGCATGGCAGGATTATATGCTCTGAGTAATCCAATTCCTCCTCCAGTAGGTTGATTGCTGGTCTCCAAACCCAGGTCTCATGGTGTGACAGTTTCCGAACCACAGTAGGGGAATGTCAGTTGTGCTGACCTGCCAGGGAAGTTTCCAAGTAAAATGTAGGGACTTGTCCTCTGCACTGTCATGGCTCCTTGGGATGTGAAAAAGATTTTTGCCTTTATCGTTAAATTTTTTATTTTTTTATCTAGGTTTAAAGATTTTCTTTTAAAGGTTTTGTTAAGTAATAAGTTAATAAGGGATAGAAATTTTTAAGTCATTGGGTTTAGTTTTTAAATTATAAAAAAATTTTAATTATTAGGTATTTTTAGGTCAAAAAACCTCCCGTCTCTTCTCGCCTTATCCTTCCTCACCAGGGATACCCCACTTGGGGGTATTTGTGTTTTTGTGTTTGTGTAGTGTTTTACGCCCACTTTTACTACATACGGCACCACAGGCGGTGACACTGATGATGCATGAGATGAAGATGGAGCACCGGTGGAATGAGATTGCGGGGGAAACCGGAGGTCCTGGAGAAAACCCGCCCCAGCGCCGTGTTGTCCACCACAAATCTCACTTTGCGGTCGCCTGGGATCGAACCCCGGCCGCCTTGGTGTCCACTTGGGGGCATAGATACAATAGACCAGTTTGGACCTTCGTGCTGAGTCCCCTACGAAATAATCTAGTTCCAATTCCAGAGATGTCACCAGTGGCATAGCAATTGAAATAAGTCAAAGTTGTGTATGTTGAGTTCTAGCAATAAAAAAATGGCACATGCAGTAACAACACGTGAGATGGCATGGAAAAGAGGTAAGTCAACGATCTTCAACTTGCCAGTTCTCATTCTGTACACTATTGTGATAGCATTTACACTGTTTATTCTTTAGTAACAATAACACACATTGTTATTACAACAAAATGCCATTGAATCTAGTTCCATATAAACTGGTAAGTCACATGTTTTCATCTGCAAAGATTTTAATCTACACAGTGGTAAACGGCATAGTTAATGTCAATTTCAAATTTCTCATGTTGGGGCATTCATACATGCTATGTCACAATTTTGGCATAATCGAAAAGAGAAAAAAAAAGAAATTGCTGAAATGATTACAGAAGCAAAAAACATCCTACCATTCAGTGTTGTAAATATATAAGAGGAAGATTTATATGATTTTGCCTCTGTAAGTGATACGTGGTTGAGTACATCACCAATAAAGATCAGTTCTACTTGTTGGATTAGTATTACGAAGAAAACTGGTTAATTGTTGGGATAAGAGCCCAGAAGTTCATGACATGATGAGCAAAATGTCAGCAAGTACAGAGGTATTTTTAGATGTGACATATGACGTAATGCTGCGCAGTAGTTTATGTTCGAGTCCACTTGTTTATTTGTAAGGAAAAGGAGTCCGGTTAGCCATTTGTCATCTAACCCACAAGCTTTATCAGCAGTCTGCTGGTGAAAGCAGAGATCTTACCCCCACTATTGATTTGCATGATGTCACTCATGCACATCCAAGCAAGGTCACAAACCCCTTCTAAATAATATATCTGTATTACTAAGATGACACAGCCTCCACTGGAAGCTAAGGATACTCAAAAATGGTTAATACTATTAAAAAAAATTCTTTGACATAAATTACATATTTTAAGGAGTTCCTTTTCTTTATGTTCATATAAATATCTGATGATTTTCCAGTTGTACAAAATTGCAATTCAACCAATTTTTAAAGGACTTCACAAAAAGTTCAACCTACACATATTTAATGTCTCTTATTAATATCTCAAGTATATTATATATTTTAAAATAATTTAAGTCAACTAACAACATTTTCCATAGAAATGCTAGTTTAAGATTAGACCATTATATTAAAACATTTTCAATTGGGATGCTTAAACGCTGTCTAACTCAAGTAAAAATTTGACATTTATCCAGCTTTTCATCTTTGAGTTATGCTGCTTACAGGGAGGCAGATGCCTGTACAAGTGGACCTTCTTCTAAAAATTGTCTTTTCGGGTCATTTATTTCCCATAAAATCGTACATTTTAGCATAATAATGCTTTTGCAGAGCTTATATGTAGCAACTGACTCTATTTTTTCGACTTTTTCCTATTTGACTTATTCTGCAGCAAATTATAAACTTTTTGATAAAGAGTATACTTCCAATACCAACGAGGGAGGTTCAATAAGTACCCATGTTTCAAAATATATGGTTTGCTAAGGGAAGTTTGTGTTATCATGTACTTTCATTTGTTAAATGTCGTCAAAACAAATTTTGCCGATTCAGAGGTTTGTTTGGATTTTACAGACATTTCAGTAAGTTGCTCAACGCATTCTTCTAAAATGGAAAAAGTGCAACTTGTTCAATGATTTGCCTATTACTTTTAGATGCAAAAATTTTTTAGATAAAAGCGAAATTGGATGCTGTTTATGCAGACTTTTCGTCTTCTATTACAACAGTTAGATATTGGTATAATTATTTAAAATTAATGAGGAGCACCCAGGACACTCTGCAGATGTGGTTAATGAAGTCATTGAAAAAGTCCACCATACGATTCTCGCACCATCTAACAGAGGTTCGCGAAGTGGCAGTGGCCATAGGTGTATTGAAAGAAACAGCTATTCATATTTTGCATAAGTTGGAGATGATAAAGCTGTCGGTGCATCATTTACTCACAGTAAACAATGCCTGGATGCTGCTTTCAACTTCAAAGCTGTGTTCAAAGCTGTTTAAGCAAAATCCAAAAGTGAAACACAGTAAAAAACAAATGCTCCAAAATAGTAGAACAAATTAAAAATGAAAAGAAAATAATTTTAGTAACCAAATCATAAAAGCCCTTAAAAAGAAACCAGTCGTTTATACTGAAGCAGACAAGGGAAATAAACTAGTAATTTTGGAAAAAGAAGATTACATTAAGAGGATGGAAGATTTGTTAGAAGACAATAATTACCAAAAAGTAGAAACTAACCCATTAAAGTACTGCATTGAAACCACAAATAAAACTATAAAAGAGAGCAAAATAATCAACAAAAAAGAATTTCACAAAATTAAAGTAGATAATCCTACATTACCAATTGTATATGGGCTGCCAAAAATTCACAAAACAGAGAAAGGCATGAGACCTATCACTAGTAGCATAAATGCTCCCACATATAGTCTGGCCAAATGGTTACTAAATAAATTCAATACTTTCCCAAAATTTGAAAGTGCAAATTAAAAAAAAAACTCTTTAGATCTAGTAGAAAAAATCAAAGATATAAATTTGGACAAAAATGACAGACTGGTTTCATTTGATGTCCCATCTTTATTTCCAAGTATACCAACAGAAAAATTACAGACCATATTTAAAAAAATGGCTAACTACAATAGGAATGGCAGCAATAGAAGCAGAAGAATACATTTCACTAAAAAAAATATGCATTGAACAAAACTACTTCAGCTTTAATGGAAAACACTACAATCAGAAATCAGAGTTATCAATGGGCAACCCACTTTCACCTTTATGGGCTATCTTATTTATGAGTGCATTTGAAACACAAATTAAAAAGGCCTTCCCACTGATCTTCAAAGTTTGGTATAGATATGTTGACGACATCATTGCAATTGTACCGAATAAACATTTAGATGATGCATTAAAATTACTCAATCTGCAAGAAAGGACTATAAAATTCACTATAGAAAAGGAAATCAATGGACAACTCTCTTTCTTGGATCTAAATATCATCAGGAACAACACAAAAATAAAATTTGGAATTTACAGGAAACCAACACATTCAGAAAATTACATAAAAAATAATAGTCACAACCCAATTACACATAAACATGCAATAATAAACAGCCTGACACACACACTAGTCAACATACCCATGGAAAAAGAAGAATATTTCAAAGAACAAAAAGCAATATTACACATAGCAGAAGAAAATGGATACAACAAAAGTTTGATATTGAAGACAATTAGAAAAGCTAAACTAAAGAATATCATTAAGGAAGCAACCACATTTACAAAAGAAAAAGAAAGCAACAGCATATTCAGTTCATTCACATATCACCATTTAATAAATTTAAAAAGATCTTCAAGGAACAAACTATCATCTTGGCACCTACTAATAGATACTCAATTTTAAAACTGCTAAATTCAAAAACAAAAGTTGAAATCCCATCAGTTAACAGATCCCGAATATACCAGATAAGTTGTAAGAATTGTGAAAAATGCTACATAGGTCAAACTAAAAGAAATCTAAAAACCAGAGTCAAAGAACACTTTAGAAACATCAGAATGAAATAAGAAGATAAGTCAGCAGTAGCATTTCATTTTTGGAATGAAAATCATGACATTGATCCAAATCCAAAATTATTAAAAGGAGTGATAAACCAAAATAAATTGACAACATGGAAGAACATATTCATATGGAAAAATAAGGATCGCGTAATGAACTTTGAAATCCCACCAGTACATAATTTGACAAAAAAAGTTCATAGTTCCACCACCAGAGAGAGAGAGAGAGAGAGAGAGAGAGAGAGAGAGAGAGAGAGAGAGAGAGAGAGAGAGAGCAGATAACAACAGATGCCAGTTGGAAAGAGATTGAAAATGGAGATGATTGCCTTTGAAACTAGTCTCTCATTAATATAAAAAAGTGACGAGTATCAATAAACCAACTACAAATAGTTTTTGTGATTAATTTTGACGTCCTGTTACTAAATTCCTCCAAACACATATAAATGAAACTATATTAAATGCAAGAAAATAAATGTCTTGGAAATAAAAACAAACAAGGGAAGGATATCCAAAATCAACAAAAGTCATAACTCACACCTTTTAACCAAGTCAGATGGCTCAGGCAGTTTCGTCTGTGGCCCGCATTTTATAGGTCCAGGTTCAATTCCACCTGACCCACAGATATTTTCAGGGTTTTCCCAAGTTGCCAGATGAATGCTGTGTAGGTTAATTACATCCCCAAAATTTCCTGTTCCTCCATTTCATCTCTATTATCATTTCACATTATCTCTCATCTGGTGGTCTCTTTCAGAATAGAAGTGTCCACGGATGCCTCAGCGTTGCATGGCAGGATGATATGCACACACTGGTAAACACACTTCCTCCCCCAGTAGGATGGTCTCTGTCTCCTGGCTAGCCTGGTGGGCCACAGCAGCGGATAGGATGCCAGTTGTACTGGCCTGCTGGGAAGTTTCCAACTGGTGAATTGTGTGGACCCTGCCCTCTGTACCAACGTGACTTTGTGACGGTGGCCCTCTGTATCCTCTTGCCTCATCTTTCCTCCCGGGAGTGCCCCACTTGGGGGCAGAGGTACAATAGACCAAGTTTAGACCCCCGTGCCGAATCCCTCCCATAGCATGGTCCTGCCCAGTCCAGTCCACGCCATTTATGTATTTGATGACAACACTTCAGATGTACAAAAACACCATATAATTTTAATGCATAACATAAATACATGCCTTGATTTCAAATTTGATTCCAATTGAAGTAAACTGTAGTAATTATAAATGGCTCCTTCATTTGTTTCTAAATTTGTAATCAGCCATAATAATACAGTGAACTTACTAAATCATATACAGTTTCTTGATAAATTTACAACAGAACAGAAAAATGTATTTAGTTTCAATGTTTGAATGCAGTAATAACTGACCTACAAATTTCATTACCTTCAGAATAATACAGGTTCTTATTTATCTTGTCATTATATGAAAAAAAAAAATCAAATAGGGAATCCTATTAATTTGATAATGTACATTTATGCAGGTTTGCAAACTTACCAATGCTGTTATCTGTACTCTGATAATATAACTATGCAGTTATTACACTAGAACTCACATTTTCAGAAATGTGTTACTAAAGACTATTGTCATATGAAAATGGGATATAGTTGAAAATATGCTACATAAAGCAATGATATGTAAGTGTGGAATACAAAAGACAGAATACTATGAAAATTTAAAAAAATTATCATCAGGATGTTGTGTATAGTCCAAACAAATATAACATTCCCTCACAGTATACACTTTATTTAATAAATAACATTCAAAGTTCCCTGAAAGATTTTGATGTACACATTATTTAGTACCAATGCTTTGTTATGGAAAATCATAAGCAGGCATAAAATAAGTGAATAAATACCTTGTAGATGATAAATTTCACAGTCTATACCTGAACAATGTCAAGGGAAAAAAAAATTAAAATGTTAGAGGTTAATTTGATGTATTTGAATTTCAAAGCTTTTTTTCAAAAAGGTTATTGTATCTAACACCACGCCTCCTAACATACACTTTAAACTATTAAGTATTAGTGCATTAGAATAAAACAAATATGTCTAAACAAACAAAAAATGGGCTTGCACCTCCAGTATGGTACCTCATTCATCCCCTTCTACTTCAACTGCTTTCACAGCACAACAAAGTCATTGATCTGCAGCATAACTGAATGTACTGTTCCATTTCTTGACAAGTTTCACACAATGCTGCTACAGTACAATTTTACTCATTAGGCTAATTTATAGTACACTGCAGCACTGACTGGAGTTTCTACAGCTTAATGCAAGTGTATTAACACTATGCTTGCCTTCTAATTTTCCTTAGTTTGATGCATATAAATTAATGCTGAACTTCAATAAACAAGTGCTTTATGTAATAAAATGATAACTTTTATATCTTACAGGACATATAATTTTTTAAAAGCAGGATAGCAAAGACAAACTTATCAACACTTAGTATCTTAAAAGTCATTTTTACCTGTCCTTTCCAAATAGTTGCTTTTTTTCACATATTTGTAGATGAGAAATCCAGGCACGAATATAGTTGCATAGCCAAGTATATTAAGGGAGAGACGAAACAGCCAGCTTCCTTCAAAGCTGGATAAGACTGCGGTATCACTCTTCAAATCCACTACTGATCTTAGAATTTGTGTAATGAAGTATACAACCGCTACTGTTCCAAATACGAGTAGACTGAAAGTATATAATACATGTCATTGCCATATTAACGCTTTAGAAGCGTTTATTAAACTTATGTAAGAAGTAACGTATGTTTTCTATCGTATTAATGTGTAAACTTACGTAGCGCAACATAACCTCAAACATGTTATACCTTCAATACTACTCACCAAATAATAACCTCGTGCTTTTTATGTGGCATGCTGAACTCAGGTGTCTGAAACCATCGCATAAGTAAAACAATAACAATAAACCAATGCTGGTTTTACAAATTTTGGGTTCATTAAACTTGTTTATCGCTACAGTGCCAACAACCCGTTTAAATACTAATGATGGCTATATGGAGTTTGCCACTATACAACTGCCCTGTAGCTTACTTTTGTGGAACGAAAAGGCACATATTGTATATAGTAATTATCATAAGATTATGTATATTACTACAACTGTTTTACGCAAAACAAATTCCGACTTTCTGAGCTGATGTTTACATTTTGCAAAACATCAAGCGCACGGGGAACACTTTATTTCAGGTAGGTACCATATTCACACAGGTACCGGTATCAGCTTTACTCTTTATCTTCCATTTCTGTTAAAAGATACACAGGGAAAAGTGGCGTGGTGCTTATACTTTCTTTATTCTTTCTTAGTGTTCTTTACTCTTAGCAGGTATGTGTACATAGCTAAGTTTCATTTTATTTTCTGCCACAGATCTTAGTACCACTATAGTTCGCCATCATGTTCAATGGATGATAAACGTGTTGTTTAATATACAGATTTTTCATTTAAAAGCTAACAGAGCACATGGTGGTTCACCTCTCCCGCCACCTTGCTGGATTCCCGCACTACTAGCTGCCGTTGTGCGCGGGGGCTAGCGATAAGCACTCCACTCGGCAGTATTGTACTGGCCACCAACGTTACCTCGTGTAAAGTCTGTTTAGCGAACGTATGTGCAGTTCCCAGTCAAAGGGACCTCAAAGGACGGGACCTCCCCGCCCACTAATGACCGTCATAAATCTATCTCCACACATCAGAAATGGAACACTGACGTTGGGGACCAATAGCAGCCCCCATTTGTTGAAAATAACAGTTGCATGTCTACTCCGCGTGGAGTCTCAGTTGCCAAATTTCCAACTTCCAGTTGTTCTGTTTCATTAGGTGCAAGACGGTGATGTTAAAATGTTGCAACATTGTAGAAAGGACCGTCAGGAGGAGGGTCCATGTTGTAAAACGATTATGAGGGTTTGACAAAGAAAGCGGCCGCCGTGCACTTGCGTTGGGTAGACAGACTTTACGCGTCGTTGGAAAGTTGAGCCGCCTTGTAGGTGGTGCTTTCCTGACTATTACCGTGCCAGGACTAGGTCCTTTGCTGGTAGAAGAATGGTTATAATAGAAGAATTGTAGTTAGGCTGTGGGATTGTTTTAGTGGGTATATAATCTAGAAGTGGGTATAGTTGTTATGAAGAATGGAAATTTGAAAGATTTGAAAGAATGTTTAAGTTTTAGTTGCCGAGGACAAGTCTAGGTCTTTGTAGCTTTCCCCACGGTCTATGTCATACTCTCCAAGACCTCGAATGAGAGAATTGAAGCTGTGCGGGAGAGAGTCAAAGAACTTTTGGGAGAGAGAGTGGATGTAGTCATGGAGAGTGGGGATAGATGTGTCACGATGAATATGGGTGTTGGGAATGTACCAGCCAGCATTAACTGATATTCTGAGGTAGCGACTTTGGAGTACCTGGAGCTTATTGAGGTGTGTAGGAGCAGCAATACCCCATATCTGGCATGCATAAGTGATAGCAGGACTGAGGATTTGCTTGTAGAGCAGTAGTTTGTTGGGAATGGACATGCAGGAATTTCTATGATAGAGGGGATAAAGTAGAGCTATCCTACGGGAGATCTTGCTGTACACTTTTTCTATGTGCGGTTTTCAGGTGAGCTTGCTGTCTAGGGTAACACCAAGATAGTTGGCCTGGTTTGACCAGTGAACAGAGCCGCCGGCAATGCGTAGTTCTGGGACATCATCTGCCCTTCGTCTGGTGAAGGTGATGGCTTGAGATTTAGTGGGATTAACACTAAGTCGCCAGGTGTTGAACCAGGTTGTTAATTGGTCCGCGTAATTTTGCAGTCTTCGTACTGCAAGTTCATGTCGTTTGGAGGCGGTGGAAATTGCTGTATCATCCGCAAACTGGAAGAGCGTGCAGCTTACGTAGGATGGCAGGGTATTTATATAGATGAGAAAAAGAACAGGTCCGAGAACGCTGCCTTGGGGTACACCAGCATTGATAGGATGGGATTTAGAGGTGATTTCCTCAATGGTGACACTGAAAGTCCTGTTGTGTAGATAAGTATTGATTAGATGAATGAGATAAGAAGGAATGTTGTTCTGTACGAGGCGGAAAAGGAGCCCTGCATGCCAGACAGAATCAAAGGCACCAGTAAGATCAAGAAGCAGAGCTACGACAAAGTGGCGGTTGTTGAAGCCAGTGATAATGTGATCCACTAAGCGTAGAAGTTGATGGACCGTGGAATGTTTACGCCTGAAAGCAAATTGTTCGGGCCGTAGTATTTGGAGTGTCTCTAGTGATTGGTTAAGGCGAGATTGGATGACCTTCTCAAAGATCTTGCTCGAACTGGGGAGCAAGCTAATGGGACGATAACCCTCTGGAGTGGAGGAATCCTTGCCAGGTTTCGGGAGGGTGATCACCTTGTCGTGCTTCCAGATGGTCGGGAAGTACGCAAGCCGGAGCAGATCATTGAAGAAGTTCACCAGGGCTTTCTTCCAGAAGATTGGTAGTTGCTGCAGTGCAGCATAGGGAATATTGTCGTAGCCTGCGGCCTTATAGGGTTTGACGGAGGATAGGTATTGCTGCAGCTCAGTGAGGTTTGTAGGTGGAGGTTCTTCTGGATCATGTGGCCGAGAGAGGTATGCCCGAACTGCTTCATTTGTTTGCTGGATGTGGTCCTCATTGCAGGTGTCTGCTGGATGGAAGATACTTTCAAGATAAGTACCAATGAGTCCCACTTTTTCTCTTGTAGATTGGGCTGTGATGCGGCCATGGCGAAGAGGTTTATCCTGAACTGGGAGCCGTAATAGAGCCTTTGACATCCTCCAAAGTTACTGATCTTCTGTGTCTAGTGCCGAGAGCCGACGTTCCCAATCCGCATTAGCATGATCTTGGAGCTCAATTTTGAGATTTTGCCGGAGTCTGTTGTACTCCCTGCGATCCATGGGAGAACCTGTGTACTGTGCTCGACGCCGAGCCTTGTTCTTTGCCGCAATTAGATCGCGCAGGTGACGAGGGAGTTTCCGGACTTTACTATAAGTGTTACGGGCAGGTGTTGTAGCCCTTGATATAGCATTTGTAATAGATGACGAAATGCTCATGATGACTGCATCGGCCTCGTTGGTGGTAGCACATCTATCAAATGTCGGAGGCTCAGCTGCCATAATCTTGGTGTATTCCTCCCAGTTGGTACGCCGGGGGTTTGGCAACAGGCGTTTAGCCTTGAAATTTGGGTGGGATTGAAATAGTAGTAGCACAGGGTAGTGGTCAGAAGACAGCTCTGGAAGGGTAAATAGCCTGGGATGTGAACGGACATTTTTGACTAAGACTATATCTAGCAAGTCCGGAGGGCTACGATTACCATGGAAGATTGTAGGGGAGGACGGTGAGAGTACCATGATGTTCCATGTTTGAACATAACGTTCCAGGCTTGTTCTTCGTGCATTCAGAATAGTGGAGTTCCAAGCTGGGCTTTTGGCATTATAACCGCCCATGGCCAGTGTGGCAGTATTTGCAGCAAATAAGGTATCAAATTCTCCAGCAACTATAGGTTTATTGGGGGGATGTAGACTGAAAAATGTCGAAGTGGTCCTTTGGTAGTTTCCACCTGTACGCCTGTGGCTTCCAAGTTTGGTGTCTGACCAGTGATTAGCGGGTGGTGAGCTATGTTACGGCGCACATAGATGGCAGTGCCACCATAGCCGTCGGCTCTGTCAGTACGATAGCAAACCATGCCAGGTAGCCGGGCTCTAATGTTGGAAGACAGGTGTTTTTCCTGCACCAATAGGATATGCACCCCTTTGTCTGCTATGAAGTTGGAGGTTTCTTGTAACTACTGCCTGAGTCCATTAGCATTCCAGTAGCAAACTTTCAGGGAGAGAATATCTGTAGCATTGCCACCTCTAACAGCCATTGTTGATCATGAAAGTGAGGACGGCGTGCACAAAGATAGTGTAGGGATGAACAGTAGAGGGGCGAGTTTTCAGTGCCTCAGCCAAATAGGCGGCAAATAACGGCTGTAGATTTATTGGAATCTGCTCCATGGTGTTGAGGAACGCCTCGTCTGGGATGGTGGGATGAGAGGCTAAGTCTCTTGTGACGTATGTATAGAACCGCTTGATGTATAATCATCTGGCCTGGGCTTCCTGGGCGCCGAATACTGTTTTGTCCTGTTTTGTGCAGGTCGTGTTTGCCTGGAAGGTGATTGGGATGTCACAGGTTGTGCTATGGAAGTAGAGGATTGCGATGGCTGCGGGTGTTGTGGTTCTAGCGTCACCTTCTCTGTTGTTGGTGCTGGACTTACAGAGTTGGTCACTGCAGCTGCATAGCTGGGATATTGGATAGGAGTGCGTGGTGGCAGTCCTGGGTAACGTGCTCTAGAGAATGCTTCCTTGGGTAGGTCGGTGTTATGACGAACTCTAGGTTTGGCGTTATATTTAGACATATGCCCGTCTTTGGAAGTCATCAATTCTATGCGTGCCTCTTGCCACATTGGACACTTAGCATAGCGACAGGAATGGGAGTCCCCGCAGTTGTAGCATCGAGGAGTAGCCCCCTGAATGCCGAGTCGCTGGAAGTTGGCACGTTTGTGTCCAACCTCTCCGCAGAAAGCACAGACTGACTGGAGTAAGCTTCCAGCAGAATTGTGCGTAAACTGCTGGCAGTTTGTGCACTGCTGTGGTCTGGGTGGTAGTTTGTAAGATTCCACTCTTACTTTGGCGTGGAACATGTGGGTTTCTTTGTAGAAATCCCTCACATTGGGAGACTTTTTGAGGGCTACACGGAAATGTGGAAGAGGTTGAGGTTTGGGACCTCGGGTCGTTAGCTGAGCGACCCTTTCTACACTGTAGCCTTTTGCAACGAGATGGTCTCGCACTTCTTCCTCCGTGACAAATGAAGGCACATCTTTAATGGTCACGTGCAGGTGTCGGTCCTCTGAGAGGAGAGTGGTTACTCCTTCTATATTGTGCTCCTCTAGATGGCGCCGAAGCCGACGATGGTCATTGGCTGTGGCAGGTAGTAGTGCTATAGTACCACGGAGGTTTTTTATTTTGTATTCAGCAGTCACACCTGAAGAGAGTACTTTCCTGGCATCTGCTGGATTGCGCAGGAAAATAGGCGTGGGGCGACTGACCCGTGCGTTGGAAGCTGGCTGATTGCTAGTTGAAGTTGTAGGTGTAGCAGCAGGAGCTTGGTTATCTTGCTCCATTATCTCTGGTTGAGGTGGAGGCGTTGAGCATTTATGCTTTTTTTGAGTTGTAGCTGCAGATGCGGGTTCGTCGATGAGTTCCGCTTCTAGAGCAGCAAATCTGTTGCTAGTACTGGTGGTAGGAGCAGTTTGCGGCGATTTTGGGCGATGGTTTCTTTATTGTGTCCCAAGATGTGGAGGCACTGCTTGAATCATGCTTCACTAGCAGGCTTTGGATAGCTTCTATCCTGGATCTGTGCGCCACATACACTCTGAAGTCAGAGATGGCTACTGTGTCCTTTGTATTGTTCTTCATGATGCTTACGTCTACTTGGTTTAGATATTTCCTCCTGGCTTTAAGCTCTAGCTGCAGTAGGTCGTAGCTGGCTTTATTGAGGGGTAATTGAGGGTTAACTATCAACTCTTTTCCCAGAAAAGAGCATATATCTCCACCTACGAGATAGTAATCGTCTTCCCTGGACGGGGCAGTGATTTTGCTATTGCTGGCTGGGTTCATGTTGGCCAATAAGAGTAGTCAATGCAAGGACTAATCAGGAGTCAGTCAGGTGCCGCTGTTAGTAAGCGAGTAGGTGTCAGTGTGGGGAAATGTCTGAAAGAATAGAGGAAATAAGAGTATAAGAAAGAAGAAAGAAAGTGCCAGTATAGGGCACTAAGAAGCACGAAAACCAGAGGGCCTACCCTTTCGGGCGCCTAGAAACCAGTCCTAGGACTGTTGGCTTCGGCCTTGGTTTTCTACCCAGTTACTGTGCTGTGTGGAAAATCCGATATCTTCTTTGAAGACTCGCAGGTTTGTTGTTATCCCTGCGGAGCAGCAATCAATTATGTAGTACTTTCACAGCAAAAACCCAGTCCTGAAAAGGACTGCTTTGGTTTTGCTGCGTGGGCTCTAAACGCTTCTTCTCGTCTAAGCTAGTTGGGCTGCCATGTTGTCGAGATGTGTACTCCGTCCAATCACGGGCCTGCAAATTTCTTGACGTTGCCTCTCCGGTGTCTCGAAGAGGTGTTGCCTCTCGGGTATCTCGAAGAAGAATCAGCCGTTTTCAGCCACCAACGTGAACAGGCGCTTGACATTAGAGCAACGCATTGTCGTGAGTAAACGTCATTATAACTGGAAATCACCAAGCGGTGTTCGCACAGAGCATACTCAAATGTTCCCTGTTGAAGTGCCTCCTTCCAGATTTACAATTCACGAGGCTGAGAAAGAAATCGAAACCATTGGTTTTTTGGCAAACAAAAAACGAAAGCATAGACATATAGTGGTAATGGAGGAAACGCTAGACACAATGTTTTGAAAGTTCACCAACCAAATCTATCCTAAAATTAGCATATGTGGGAATTTCATAGTCTTCTGCACACAGAGCAACTAAATTATGAAAACTAAAACCATTTAGTGTACAAGTGTCCATGCTTTAAAACAAGGTGACCCAGTATCACGAATGCATTATTTTGAATGGTTTCTTTCATCAACGATTGACGTTTAATTGATTCACAGCTTCTGTTCTTTTCCAGTGAGGCGTGGTTCCACCTCAGTGATCGTGTCAACACTCACAACAGTCAATTTGCTCCTCTGAAAATCCACATCACATTCAATAAATCCTTCATTATTATCGGAAAGTTGGAGTTTGATGTGCTCTTAGCGCTACACGCATAATAGGTCCAATATTCTACGAGCGGTCTACAAATGGAGAGGTACCGAAATGACATTCTAGCCCTATTTTATCATGAACTGACAGAAGAAGAGAAATCATATGGGTGGTTTCAACAAGATTCTTCTACTGGACAGAGGGGTCCATAAATAAAATAGGGAAGTGTTTGAAGATTAGTGCTGGTGCATGGCCCTCTGCTCCCCCTCGTGGGGTAATATGAAAGGCAAAGTTTACGAAACAAATCCTCATACATTGGTGCAACTAAAACAAAATATTAGAAATAAAATCGGAAACATTACAGTGGCCCAATTTAATCGTATGAATCAAAATATGTTCTCGCGATATAATACTTGTTTAGCCGAGAGTGTACGACATTTCCAGCATGTTCTATAAAGTTATATGCTTTACGAGGATATATAATATCCTAACAATACTGACGTACAAGTCCTAGTTTATATAGAAGCAAAGGAGGTTTTTGCACATCCAATCGCGGGCAGGTGAAATACCGTGCGCCGTTAGGTTTTAAGTGAAAAACCCGCTATAGCACTGCCTCTCAGCCGTACAAATATTCGGTTATTCACTCAGCGACAGTCCTAATACAAGCTAATTAGTTATTAAATAAATAATCTGAAACAGCATCCAAACCTCAAGAGGTCCCGAGTTCGAATCTTGGTCAGAGTGAGTTACATGGATAAGGGTTTTCCGGGGGTTTCCCTTATCCTGAAAGACGAATGTTGGTAACTCTAAGCTCTATGGACCCTGGGCTCATCTGAGCATCATTTCACACATTCCATTCATCGTCCGATATAACTTGGAGGACGTAAATTACAAAAAAAAAGGCATCCAAACAGCAGTGCAAACACGTCACATTGCTATACTAACTCTAAACATCACCTTTTTCATAGAAAATGCTATTGAAATTGAACCCAGAATCGAAACAGATCTTTAGGAACAGATCGGTGCGCTGCATACGCAACAAAAAAGATAAAAATGTAACTTTAGATAGGTAGAGTCAGAACGAAAATTTCAATGCCACAGCCAGGATTTGAACCACGGATCTTCCGGTCTACATTCGGTTGCTCTTAACATGGCAACATGCCAAGCATGATATCAATTTTCCAACTCGTATTCCAGGACTACCTCCCATTGGAAACCTCGTAGGTACTACCACATCTTAAGAACCATCAATCCGAGACCTATGCCCCGGGCGTTTCGAATTTCAGCTGCATAGCAACCCACCGCTGACCACAAGGACTACAAAGGCTATGCCCACCATCAGTATAAACCTTAAGTACATCTCAGCAGCGTCTCGTCCTAAAACCACTTCCTTGGAGATCTGCCAAATGGCTCAACAGCGCCTGCCACCACACCCTCCCAAGAAAACCATCATCCTACAACACTTCACAGTCCCTCCATCCCGGACGCCCAATTTCTGAGTCTAATGCGCAAGATTCCCTGTAATTTTCAGGCTGACTTCACAGTGGTATTTGCTGATTCCCTCGATATAGACTAACCACCCTTTCCCCTGCCATGATCATTGCCCATACCGTCTTCATCTTCATGGATCAGCATGGCGGGCAGTACTAACATACTCGTAGGTCTCCTTGGACCAAACATCTGTTACTAGAACGTCAACGGTTTGCGGAGCAAGTTGAAACTACCAAATTCCTCGCCATTACTAAGATTCGGATCTCTCTGGTGCAGAAAACTCATTTTTCCAGCAACCAGAAAGCAACCATCCCAAGAATGTTCTGTCGCAGCATCGACCGGGCAGATGGGAATAGCGGAAGAGCCATCTATATTAGCCGCATAAACAACCACGATAAACTACATGTCACCTACAGGTGAATTAGAAGCTACTAAAATCCAAGTGGCCTCCAGCAGACTTCCCCTCAATATCTTCTCTCAGTATATCTCAACTGGCACAAGATAGTGTCCTCGGTCGTCTCACCTACGAAAATACTCTTCCAATCCACAGATGCCTAAACCTGTACGTTTTGCTGGCGACACTGCTCTAATAGCTGCATCCAAACGACACACTACTGCTGTGCAACAGATTCCGCGTTTCGGCTGGCGCCTAAAGATTAATGCCACAAAGACCCAATCCGTGACCTTCACCAGACGAACTCTGCGGGACATGCTTAATCTCCATCTAGACGGAGAAGTGTCATAGTCCACTGAGGCAACTTAGAGTCATCCTGATTTTCTGCTTACCTGGGAGGCCCATATAAAAACACTAGCGCAGTAAAGCAAGCAGAAGGTTATTAATGCTGTACGCTCTGAAAATCACCAATGGCACTGAGGAACAAAATCTTTCTTTGCAAACAAGTCCTAAAACCTGTAATTACATACGCCGGACAGTATGGGGAGCCGCTGTTAAAACCCGCCTATAAAAGCTCCAAATCCTCAAAAATTGTTTCCTTCGAACTGCACATAAGGCGATTGATACATCCCCAATAATATCCCCAATAACATCCATAGACACCTCTCCTTTCCCAAGTTATTATCCTGCTAGCTATATAATGATTGTATTTTACACCTCTCTCATGGCTTTTATGACAAACTACCCGGCAACTTCGACCATCTCATCTGCGGCCTCGGGGAATATCTTGACCCCAGGGAAGCTACAAGAGACCCAGACTTGTCCTAGGAACACCCTAAGGGCCATAGTTATACAACATATCCCACTCACCTACACAACTTCTTCCCAAATCCTATACTCCCAATACTTTATAAAAAACAAAATAACGCTTAACCGTGCAGCATCACAACCCGAGAGAATTTCGAGAAGAAGCCCTATTCATCTTAGGCCTTATGAGGATACCTGCGCATGTTTACAAAAGTACTTGTCTTGCTTTTCAGTTTTACAAAACGTGAAAAGGAATTCAGGTGTAGTCCTGGACCATTAGCAGGAGAACTGTCCTCTTAAAATAGAAGGCAAATAATTTCACGCCATTAGAAATAGTGAGGTCTTTAACACTGACGAAATAAACGTATATGGATTAATATGTAAGTAAAGATATCATCCAGATTCATTGAATACCCTTCAGCTGTAAGAGGTGAGTGTATTTTAATGCAACAATGATTTGAAATTTACTGAATACGCAAGATTTAAGCTACATATTTAAACATTCTTACTGTCATTTGTAATATGGGAGGCAGAAGTTCGCTGAAATTATTGAGAAACCCTGAAATGTAAAAGGTTTGCATAAGTGTCTTTCAATAAAGATGATTTAACTTCTCGGTATAACAACCAGATGTTCTCTCTGACCACTCCCAGCATCAGCGCAACAATATATTGAGTGCATTAACAATTTCGGTACCTAATAATACAGCACACATATGAACATATTATTGCTCATTTGTTAACTTGAGAAAAGTATAGCTGATTGAAAATCTTGAACAAAGTAGAAGAACCGCTTAAAATTAAAACGAGAAAAGTAAGTATTACAATTTAATATATGCATATAATGTTTTATCTTACGCATATTAATCACTATTGTTAAACGCCACAGTTGATTAAGAACATCATACGTATTCGAAACACACTATTATAAAAGCACAAGATTTAATTTATTTAATTATTTTCACCGCACAATCCAATGCGTCGGAAATTTACCTTTTGGAAATTGATATCTGAATACGTTCTAGTAAAGGATAAAGACCCTTTTAATATTCTACTATCCTCACAGGTTAAACATAGCGCTTTTTATTCCTTATCCTCTATAAGCGGATGCAAAAAATGTTTGTATGACACTAAGAAATTTTGCAATTTGTTTTCCCTAATTGTAAAAGGAGAACTGGGACGACTTCGAAAAGTATATCCCAAAAGCTGGAACTACACTTGAAAACTAGTCGAAATGGAAAATGAATACATTTCCGATTTTGCAGAATAGTTTGACAGCATTCTTGATAATCCTGAGAGGTGAGAAGGTCGATGTTTCAGTGATGTTCGGAAATTTGAATTTCAGCCCATGCTTCAGATATTTGATGAAGTATTTGGGATAAGATATTCTAATTGACATGCTGCGAGCTAACAGCCAGCATGTAAATCATAATAAAATAAATTATATATTCGCCCGGAAAGATATGGTTATGATAGGTTACGTTCACTTATGAAGAAGTGTGCGAAGTGCCAAACAAGACGGTATTATCAAGAATCTGACACTAGAAGCTACTATCGACATTCACACTACAGGATATGCATAACAATATTCCCACATTTTAAACTGATGTTACATTGCTTTGTATAACGGTACTGAAACAAAAATTGGTGACATTCGAAGGAAAAACTCAAATTCATTTTATTTTTTAGTTTTTATTGCTTAATAGTTTTACTATATATCATAGACATTGAATGTGGCCCCAACTGCAGAGAGCAAGCCGATATTCCCATTCACACCCACTTTCTCCAACATATATAATGAAATGGATTGGATGGCAGCCATTGGTTGCCTTTCTTCAGACATTTTTGGTATGGATACATAGACAAAATTTTTACTTAACTGCATAAAAAGAATTCACAGTCACTTCAGGCAACCTCAGCTGTTACTTGCAAGAGACATCGTCACTTCCGGCACGTCCAATTCATCTTACGGCAAGCCGCTCCTTCATATGTTTCCAAACATGTATCAATGAGAAGATGCTATATCTTGTTGGAAAATAAATTCGTTGATTTCTTCCAGCTGAAGCAATAATCATTCAATGGGCATGTCAAGATAAGTTGCACCATTGTCAGTGGTCTCTCAAAAGGAAAATTGGCCATATGCTTTATCCCTCAATATGGCACCAAGGAATTACTCTTTAGGGAAGGCTCTTTCAACGTCCAATTTAGCATGGATACTGACTTCCCCAAATTCTAACATTATGCCTGTTTAGATATGCATTAACTTCTCATCAGTGAAAATTAGCTTTCCTAAAAGGTTATCCACCGTTAGTACCAACATTCACAGAATTATAATTATTCCGCAGAGTTATCAGGTTTCAAATTATGCAGTAATTTCGTCTACAGATGTGAATCTAAAGTCGCGTATGCAGGATCTTAGGCGGATTTAGGTATGCTTAATCGCTGACTAGCTCTGCAGAAAAACTTATTAGGATTACGTTCAAGTGTCTCGCTCACTTCTTCCACAATTCCTGCGTTGACAGACGATCTCTCAGAATGGCAATTTCTTTGAACACATATGCAGCCAGGATCCACAATAACACGATACCACACCAATGAGATCTTGTGCACGAGAGCTTGATGTTGGAACTTCCGCCTTAAAGCACGCTGAACTTTTACCAAATTCTGTATGCTATTATATTCCAAAACACACCAAATACATTATTGTGAGGTTTCCTTAATTCCTTAAAACCTCTTAAATATCGATTTTAAAAGTAAACATTTATATCAAACGGCCGGTTAAATTTACCACAGTATCCTAATGACAATCAGAAACTTGAGTGCATTTAATTTACGTTCTATATTTCATCCCTACCAAGAAAAAAGCCTCAGGTTATAGGAAAACAGAAGCAGATACACAAAGAGCAAAAATTACTGCAAAAATATCTCTAATCAGCATATATACTTCTAGCAGTGACCTGTCGCTCTAACGTCAATATGCCTCAAGAACTTCTACACTCAAACATACAAGTAGTTAGCATGATACAAAGTAGTCGAGCCTATGCTTAGAATAGGTTGAGGAGGTGAGAATAGAATACCTTAAGAAAGAGAACGAATGCGAATAGTAAAAAAAACAGACTAGGTTAAAGGATGATCAAAGAAAGCAACAATTGGGTAAAATAGAGTAACTTAATAAAAGTGAACGGTTTAGCTAAAAGATGTGACTGAGGACTCCAGAAGCAAAGAACAAAAGGTTAGTGATACGGTAAATGATCCTAAGGACAACAGTAACCTAGATAAGGTTAGGTACTCCTGTGAAGTCCTCTATACTTTATACAGAAGTGTGCTCGATTGAGTACAGGAGTACGACCAGGAGTCTATTATACTCGACCGTAACTCAACCTTAAACATCGCGGGCCTGTAAAAGTGGGGAGATGAACTGACCAGGCAAGGGAAGGCATTCTGCGCACAGACAACACCAACATAATTACCATTCGCGTGTTACGACATGTACAGACCATTGTCTTAATTACTAATTACCCTGAACATGTACCTAACATTATCTGATGATTTGTGTCATGAATTTTTCTATGCTTTATCGAGTTTGGTAACTCAGAGGTAAGGATTGGGATTCACCTTCGAATGTCCCGGGTGTAACTTTCATTTCAGTTTGGTTCAGGGCCCAAAGCTGCGGCGATGGTCGAATGTGGCGCTGCCATGTGGCGGTAGCGTACTGTAACATCCTTGTTTCACATAACCTTGCCCCGTATCTCTTAACGGTCACGTGACCTTGCCACATCTCATTGGCTGCTGTTGTGGTGCAGACTGTTGTGCGGTAAAAATTAGTTCGTTATTTAACATGGTGTTATATGTTGGAAGAGAATTGTCAAATTTATATTTTCGTAGCTGTTTTAATTGAGTATATTACGCAACAGAGTTGATTTATCTAAAATGCATGTAAGTCTTAAACGAAGTAAAGAGGAGGTTCCTTTGCTCTCAAGCCCATGGCACATTAGCACGTGATTTAGCGGTAGTGATGACATTTGTTTATATGACTTATCACTGACCTTGTTTTGAACTGGATTAGTCATATATCGCCATTCGACGGTGTGCTATGCCGAGTGCGAGAACTAAATTATTTTAATGGTCGCTTATTGCGCGTGTACTTATTATATTGTGACTTTGTGGGTTCGTGAAATGAAAAGTCCAATTGCACCACTCAAAAATGTTCTTTATTTCCACCGACTTACAGTTAAACTCTTGCCAATTACACAGAATTACGTAATGCACACAATTACGATTCACCAGTTCGTCCGTTACAATTTCACTTGCACTCGTAATTACGTACAATCCTCCGATGCACTCACACAGTCTTCTCGTCGTACACTAGCACTGCATTCTTACGCCAAGAACTGACTGACTCCTCTTGCCCGTCGTGTTGCTTATATAGGGTCAGCGGGCCGATCTGGAAGGTTCTAGATTAGATGAAATATCCCGTAAGTTCGAGAACACAGGTGCAGCAGAAAGAGACGGCGCAGTGATGTTTTTTCCCCAGCCACCCCTTGTTACCGCTATAAGACAAACGAGGGGGGCGTGGCTAACGCCGACCGTCTCCTGCTTGCCCGCTCTATAGGGTGTTCCTACGTTCGGGTGACAATATGTATAATGGCAGAGTCTAGCGCCAGCTTTCGCTGAAGCATCGCAAGGGAAAACCTTTACAAAGCGGCGAAAAAAGAATTGTGGTGCATATGTTTAATGCACTCTCAGAGAAGAATCCGTCTTTGTCAGTGAGAGAAGTCGAACAGCTGTGCTCTGAACTTACAGGTGTGTTAGATGCGTAGGAACATCGCGACATGAAATTGAGACAACAGGAAAGCTTACCACTCCAGGGGCGATATTGCTGTGTGGCGAAGACGTTATTTAAGGACAATCAGACTGTACCGAGATACAAGTCGCAAAATAGACTACCTTGACGAGACTTGGGTGAATGAAAAACACACAAGTGTGGCGTTAAACGACTTCTAAAACTGAAAGACAAGCATTTTTGCAAGCTATGTGTGCTGGTTTAAAAAATCCCAGTGGATAAGACCGAAGGCCTTTCTTTATAAACTTGTTCAAGTTTCATTATTCATTCATTCAGTTTCAACATGCTCAGTTTCATTATAAACTTCATTATTTTTGCATGCCTGCATATTCTTGTTTGTATGATTTTATATATCTTCCTGGCAATTATTATGACGTTTACTGTAGGTTTAAATGTGGCGGGAAGTTTTGTGTGTGTTCTTAACGTAGCGCTGGACTGTAGCATAGATGCCAACCGTAACGGAATTCCGCTACGCATAGCGACATTTGAGCTTTCCGGAGACATAGCGGAGAAATACAAAAAAAGTGGGAAAATGTTATCAATAATAACTAAACACCAGTAACACAATTTCACTTATCTTATTTAAATCCTCGGACCGGTTTCAAAGCAAACATCTGCTTCATCCTCAGCTTGACACTCACCCACTAACTGACTGACTGACTGACTGACTGACTGACTGACTGACTGACTGACTGACTGACTGACTGACTGACCTTGACCACTACCGGAGTTGAAGAATAGCTCCTTATCTAACTGCCATCTACCGGGGACAACACAAACTTATTGATTACGTTTATTGGAGGGATATCAAAATTCATTACGCGATCCTTATTTTCCAAAATAAATATCTTCTCCCAAACCATTAAATCTATCGGTTCTTTCAATTGTTTCAATAATTTAACTACTGTATTTACTTCATGATTATATGTCCAAAAATGATCAGCCATTGCCGATTTCTCTGTCTGTCTATATTTAATATTTCTAAAATGTTCCTTCGCTCTGGTTTCTAAATTACGCTTGGTTCTACCAATATAGATATTATCGCATTCTAAACAGTTAACTTGATAAATACCAGATTTTTTGTTGTCTGAAATTTTGTCTTTTTTAGAAAATTGTAGCAAATTCTTTATACTGTAATTATTATGAGGTTCTAGTATTATACCCACTTCTTTGAAAAAATTTTGCAACTCTTTATTTGCCCATGGATGATAAGTAAATTTTTTGAAAATATAATCTTTTTTTACTTTTTAAGAGTGGAAACATCATTAACGTTTTTTTTTATATTTAAATTTTTCTACTCTTCTGATTATAAAATCTTTTTAAAGCCGTTAATTAAAGCCTTGTTTATAATATGTTTATATTCCGCATTAAATTCTTCTTCATTTAGAGGTATGTTTATCAATCTGTAAATCAAACTATTAAAAACAGCAAATTTATGTGACATAGGGTTAAAACTTTTATTTTTTATATAATTATCCGTGTGAGTTGACTTTCTATAGATGCCAAAACTTAATTTATTGTTATTTTTTATTATCTTTAAATCTAGAAAGGGGATATAACCATTGTTTTCAATTTCTATTGTGAACTTGATAGCTTTATCCTGTGAATTTAGAATATTTAAAGCCTCGTCTATATATCTCTCAGGAACTATGGCAAAAATGTCATCTACGTATCTATACCATATTTTAAAAATTGAAGGAAAAGCTTTAGTGACTTTCAAAAAAAACTCATAAATAGATCAGCAAGAGAGGGTGAAAGGGGACTACCCATAGCTACTCCTGAAATTTGTTGAAAAACATTTTCATTGAAAGTAAAGAAATTTTGATCTAAACACAGATTAGTAAGTTTCATAAAATCCTCTATTGACTCCTTATCCAAATCATTAGAACTCAACCATTTTCTCAAAAACGTTAGAAGTTTTTCCTTGGGAATACTGGGAAATAGGGCAGTTACATCAAAGGAAGATGCCTATCATTTTTTGACAGTACTACATTGCTGATCTTGTTTACTAACTCAAATGAGTTTTTTATACTTAAGCTGTTAAATCTATCAAAAGTATTAAACTTTTTGTTTAGCCATTTTGCCAAATTATACGTGGGTGAATTTATAAAATTTACAATCGGTCTCATTTTATTGCCAGGTTTATGTATCTTCGGCAAGGCATACATCCTCGGTAACACTGGGTTACTGACTTTAACCATATGCTGTTCTTTTTTAGGTATGACTTTAACCTCATTAAGTGTTTTATTCACATTTATAATGCACGATTTTAAAGGGTCATTCTTAATGCTTATGTAATCTTCTCCTTGCAGTAAAAGTTCCACTCTGTTGTTGTAATCGTGTTTGTCTAATATTACAACTTTGTTCCCTTTATCAGATTTAGTAAATATAACATCTTTTTCTTTTAATGATTTAATGATATGTTTATTGTAATTTTCTTTAGGGTGGTTTTTATTTAAATTTTGCAAGATTTTGCTACATT